>VMDR010000883.1:53317-166421 GCA_007922815.1 Macrotus californicus | reverse complement strand
TCATTCACGACTGCCAGAGGGCCAGAATGGCCCTGATGTCCGCCAGCTGATGAGGGACACACAGAATGTGCCCACCCGTGCGGTCAAAGCTCAGTCAGTCCCTGGAAAGGGGTGAGGTATGGACACATGTGACATGGACAAACCCCAGGAACATCATGCTGAGTGAAAGAAGTTGGTCACAAAGGCCACAGGTTGTGTGACTCTATTTATATGAAATGTCCTGAACAGGCAAATCCACAGGGAAAGAAAGATTGGTGGCTGCCAGGCGCTGGGGGAGGGGAATGGGGAGTGAACACAAGTGGGTGTGAGATCTCTTTGGGGGGTGATGAAAACTTGGGGGAACTAGATGGTGGTGCTGGTTGCACAACATCGTGAATGTGCTAAATGCCACTGAACTGCACACCTAAAAAGGGTTCAAAACAGTGGGATGGAGGTTCCTCAAAAAATTGAAAGTAGGACCAACTACCATGTGACCGGCGACCCCACTTCTGGGTGCGCACCAGAAAGGACTGAAAGCACAGTTTTGAAGAGATGCACGTTCGTCCGTGTTCCTAAGAGCCTTCTTCACGACAGCCAGAGGAGGAGCGGCTCCAGCGCCCGCCGCGGAGGAAGGGGCAAACCACACGTGCTCTGCCGTATCATGAGTGTTACTCGGCCTTCCAGAGGAAGGCCATTGTGGCCCAGGCCACAACGTGCACAGACCTTGGGGACATCATGCTCAGTGAGATAAGCCAGTCACAGACAAACAGTCTACTCCTATGAGGTCCCGAGAGGAGCCAGATCCACAGAAAGAGAAAGCAAAACCGTGGTCCCCAGGGAACAGAGGTGGGGTGGGGAGGCAGTGTTTGATGGGGACAGGTTCCGTGGGGGAGCCAAGAAGGTCTGTGGAAGGATGGGGGTCCCGGCTGCACAGCAGTGCGAAGGCACTTACCGCCACCGCGCACTTAAAAGTGATTAAGATGGTGAATTTTGTGTTCTGTGTATTTTAGCACAATTCAAAAAAACCCAGTGCAGAGGCTGAGGCAGGCAGGCTGCAACCCCTCCACCCCCTCCCTCCAGGAGCCTGTCTGTGTTCTGACTGCACAGGACTGGGGAGCCCGAGCTCAGACTGAGAGCCACAGCCGGGTGAGGCCAGGCTGACCCTCCTCCCTCGGCCGCTGGGCCCTGCCTGCGGGCGGCGCTAATGTGGCAGTCACAGCCGCCCTCCCCCCAGGCTCTGTGCTCTTGTCCGTGGGGGACTGGGCAACTGGGCAGGGAGGGCAGCTGCCCTGGGGCTGGGGTGTGGGCTAAAGACACCCCCCGCCCCCATATATGCAGGCAGGCCCTTAGCGGGCCGGGAGGGGCCCTGTGGGAGGTTCTGCCCAAGTAATCTCCTAAACAGGGAGGTCTGGCCGGGCTGAAGGCTGTTGTGATGTAAGGCACACCACACAGAAAAGGGCTCCAGGGCCCCTGGAGGGGTCTCGGGCCCTCTGACCATGTGATGTTAAGGTGAGCCAAGTCCAGGACTTCACAGTTGGAAGCCCCCAGGGCCACTGTAAGCTCTGATTTTGACTCAGAAAGAGAAGTGGAGCCGCCTTGGCCAGGCCATGTGGGTGGTGGGCCCCTCGACCAGGCGTGCGGCAGCCACAGTTGTTGAAATTCCAAAAGGGGGTTTCACGGGGACAGAAAGAAGCTGAGGCTCCCAGAAGCCACAGAAATGCCCCAGTGAAGGGCTAGCTTGTGGGCTGGTTTAGAGTTTGGGCATCTGACCCCCAAAAATAGGCTCTCCCATGACAAGCCCACACAGACGTAGTGACTGGCGTCCTGGAACAGTGATGTGGATATACAGCAGCAGGCGTCATGGGGCAATCCACATAGGGGCGCAGTGACAGGTGTCCTGCAAGAGCCCATGTGGGTGTGTACTGGCAGGTGTCCTGGAACTGTCCATGTAATAGTGTGGTGACAAGCACCCTGCAACAGCCCGTGTAGCTCTGTAGGGACAGGCGTCTTGGGACTGTCCACATAGGTGTGTAGTGACTGACATCCTGAGACTGTCTGTGTGGGTGTGTAGTGACAGACCTCCAGGGAGAAGGCCTTTGCTGGTGCCCACAGTGGATGCTGACTTCGGTTTCTGGGGTGTGGGATTCCGGGTGGGGCAAGTCTGTTCCGACTTCTGTACTGGCTGCTGCCTGAGCCTCAGTCACACTCAGACAAAGTTGCCACGTTGTCACAGTGCAGCTGGGCTGGGACAAGCAGGTAGGGATTGAAATCCAGCACACACTCTTCGGCTGTTATCAGTTCTGGCTGCCTAGATCGTCCTGGGCACTCTTGTGAGCGCCCCACTGAGGTCAGGTGGAGGCCATACTTCCTTCTTCTCCTTGGTTTTCATACCCCCCCCAGTATATGCTCACACTTGCACACACCCCTGGGTGCAGTCACACATACAAGGGCTCCTGAGGCCAGGGTGACAGTCCAGCCATGGTCCACAGAGGAGCTGCTGCCCCTCTGGCAAGAGACCAGGACCTCGGAACCCCAAGGCCTGGGGAGAAGTCACCACCAGCTCTTTGGGGACCTGGTATGGCAGAAACACAGAGGTTCTGCGGTTAGATGGCTGGGTTCCCGAGTGGAAATCCCACCTCTGCCACCAAGTAGCTAGAAGGAGTGAAGACCCCAGCTTCCGTTTCCTCTCTGTGAATGGGAAGGGGATGAAGCTGCGTCCTCAGGGGGCATAGGGCACAGAGAGCTTGGCTCTGAGCTTGCTGTGTCCCCACGTGTGAGGAGGCGGGTCAGCAGGCGCAGGGGCCTGGGCTGCGCAGGAGGACATAGGCGCTCGGGCTGGCAGGGCGGGAGACACAGCGGTTGAGTGCAGAGCCATCTGACGCCCCACCTGCCAGGGAACCCCAGCACAGCACACTCGGTGACCCCTCCTCTGGCAGCAGACGTGATGCCACGTCCACGAGCCAGAAACCACACGTCAGACACATGTGGACCTTTCAGACCTTATCACAACCTGAGGGGACAGGAGCCCTTTTGAAACCAAAGACACCGAGAGGGTGAGTGATTTGCTGATGGTCACACAGCCACTGGCAGAGGAATCGGGGGTTCACATCCAGCCAGTGGGACTCAGAGAAGCCAGCTTGCCACCCGTTCCCCTCCCCACTGCCTTGGAGAACAGGGAAGGGGTTCCTGGGGCTGAGCAGGGAGCTGCAGCCTCCTCTGATCTTGAAGACCCCCCCTTGCCTCTCAACACCTCCCCTCCCTGCCTGTAAGAGGGACCCAGGGCAGCCGAAGGACTTCCCTTTCCTGGCTGCTCTCAGGTCAGGACCACTGGGAGAGAGCTTCCTTGTGAGTCTCACATGTCACCCTGGGCCATCGGTGCGTGAGGTTTTCTGACCTGCCCCCTAGAGGTCCAGAGGCCTTTTGTCTTGCCTGCCCTTCCTCCTCCCGCCCTGCCCCTCACCGTGGACTTCTCTCCGCTCAAGTAAACAGAATGCCCCAGAGCTAGGACATGCTCTCAAACCTCCTCCTGCCATGTCCGCCACACTCCCGTGGCCTCAGGGGCAGCCTGGGTGGCTCCCAGCACCTCAGGCTCTGGAAGGCTGACGGTGCACGCGGACAGCGAACAGGACAGAGGCAGGCAGCCGAGAGCATGTGGCCGAGCAGCAGAGGGGGCGCTGGCGCCTTGGCAAAGAGACATCTTCCTTATTACGCATCTTTGTTTTCCTTCCAGTGACATCTGGCTCACCGTGAGGTCCCACGAATTACAAAAAGCAGAAGTCTTAACTTCTGTTTTATTGCTGCAGGAAACCGTGCTGCAAACAGCGCGGCGGGAAGCACGATCTGGTTCTCGCACGTCTGAGGCTCCAGCCCAGCCCTGCGCCCTGCGCCCTGGGTCTGGCTGTGAACTCAGAAGTGGGAACCAGGTACCAATTATTTATCACTTTCGTCATCATAAGTTTCCATCCTGAATGCCAGGTCTCTGCCTGGGTCTTTCCACTGATGCTGCAAGGGCGGCTTCCACTCCAGGAATTTGTTTCCAGACAGCAGAGCCCTGCTTGCATTAGCGTTCTTGGCTAAAGGCGGCCTTCAGGGGCGTTTGGGGGCTGGGCCTTCTCCTACAGCCCTGCCCTCCATTCAGCCTTACCCGGGCCCCATGTAAAGGGGAGGAGGTCCCAGCCTTAGGGAACCACAGAAGTAGAAACAGACCTGCTCGTTTTGCCCATAAGACTAGGGGCAGGACCCCAGGAAAAGATTGGGAGGTGTGGTTCATTGTTCCAAAAGTCCTGAGGAGACTGAGAGCCGCAAGCATAAGCCAAAATAAGCCGGCGAGTGACTGATGTCTTGTAATACACAACGTGGTACCCGCCCAGCCTGGCCAGGACCTGGAAGACCCAACCTCCCAGAGTCTGTGACACAGCCCAGAAAAGAGCCTGCCAACCCCTCTGCACTGCTCCCAGTGCGCCCTGACCCTCCAAGGCCGCACCCACCAATCAGGAGTTCCCAGCCTCCTCCTGTCCCTACTTGGACCAGGCAGTGGCTTCAGGCGTGGGTGCACATCAGATCTCCAAGGGCTCTGAGTGAGCATGCGCTTGGGGGCCCCACACTGGCCCTCAGGGTTCCAAACAGAGAAAGCTCCAGGGGCCTGGCCAACCTGCACGCCACGGGAGCAGCCGTGTGGAGCCTGCCCACCTGTCTCTCGTGAGCCTCTCTGGCCTTAGCATCCCTCTCTGGAAAATGAGACAGCCAGGCACCCACCTTCAGGGCTGTTACAAGGTCAATGCCAGGAAGCTTGCCAGCACAGAGCTGAGGTTGTGTTGGCCCATGTTGGTGCTGCTCTGCCCCTGACTGGCATGGCACAGGTGCCCACTCACCACTGCCCAGTGAATGGGCAGTGGGCGACAGCCACGTCCTGGGGCCAGTTCTGTGTAGTAAGTGAAGTCATGGCAAGGCTGCACTCTTGCGTTACAAGTGACAGAGTTCAGGCTGCCCGCCTCCTTTCAGGCCTGGGAGGTGACACCAGCTGCCCAGATGGGCTTCCCATCCATGTGATGCTACGTCTGGGTGCCAGACAGCGTCCAGCAGCATCTCGAGGGTCTTGAACAGCAATGATCCTCTCCCAGCTCTGGTGTGAACAGGAAGGGCCGGGATGGGACTGCCCTTGGGCGCCTGTGACCCGGCCAGGACAGAGGGGTTTCTCCTCCCCCCACCCCACCTCAGGAACCCTCTGTGTCAGTCACAGCTGTGTGTCACAGCTGTGCGTCCCATGCCTGAGGCGCATCCAGGTGAGAGTTCCGACATCTGAGGCATTAACCCCTGTCAACACAAAGAGTCAGCCACCTGTTCCCACAGGTGTAGAAGGAATGCCGACAGGAAGGCCAGTGATGAGGGCAGGAGGGCCTCAGGCAAAGGGAAGCCAGCACAGCAGTAGGGGCCAGAAGCCAGGTGGCTGCTTTCACGCTGTGTGGCAGAAGGGAGGGGACAGTCAGAACCCAGACTCCCCTCCTGGGCCTGAAGAGCCTGCACCTCTCTTGGGCATCAGTGAAACAGGGAAGGTCCCACCAGCCTTGCAGGCGTCGTGCAGACGCAGACGGTGAGTGCGAGTGCTGAGCAGGGCTTGGCCAATAGTGACTGCTCGACGAGGCGCTGACGCTCAGTGCTGCTACAGCGGGCAGACGGCAGGGACCGGTCAGAGCGGTGCAGTGGGCAGCCGAGCGCAGGAGGTAACGAGGGGGACAGAGCTGCCCCACGGCAACACCAGCTCCCTCCCTGAGAGCTCCCTTAATGAAGCACCTACTATGTGCAGCTAGCTCTTCACCATACCCCAGGGAGGTGGGCTGCAGAGCCTCTTCCCTGTTTTGGACTCCTAACACACACCTGTGTGCGCCCCACACACTGACAGGGGAGGCAGTTCAGATCAGCTGAATGCAACCACTATCCCGAGTAGCCTTGTGCCATAGGAGGCTGAGGATGAATCAGATGACCCCGAACACCACTCACTCATGAAGCCACAGGGAAAGGGGAGGTGGGCTGGGAGCCCCAGGAAGGTTTTGGGAAGTGGGTAAATGCTTGTGCACAGACCCCACCCTTCCTGCTGCCGTGGGGGATAATCGGCTGGCAGGTCCTCTGAGAAGTGGCAGCCCTGCTGGCTCGAATCTTTCGGATTAGTGACCCAGCCTTCCGGCGTCTCCAGATCCTTGCGTAGGAAGGAAAATTAATTTCTTCCAGTCATGCAGAAATGAAAGTATGTGGAGCCAAATCAGAGAGATTTCCTGGAGGTGGTAACTCAATTATGTGGATAACCTGGTGACAGAGGAAGAGCGCGTGGACCCGAAAGGGCTGGTGGGTGGCCTGAGGCAGCCTCAGAGGGTCCTACAGGGAGACATCTTGCTGAAATCCTCCAGCCCACCAGCCCTAGCTGGGCTTGTGAGCAAGCAGGTACCATGCATGTGACTGTCCCTTCCTCCCATCACACGCCGATCGAGGCACCACCAGAGAGAGCCGGATTCCACCAGAAAATTGGTCCTAATGTGATGTTCTTCTCCCTCCCTGCGTCCGTCTAGCTCTTGGGGAGCACAGAATGCCACATCTGTCCCCACTGCTTAAGCTTATCTTCTTTCTCTCCTTTTCCCTTTCAACACATGAGAGGAGCCTGGCCACACAGACCCCCAGAGAGTGCTGCTCTGTAGGCATGGCGGCGCTGGCCACACAGAACAGACCCTCTGCCTCCTGGGCCCAGCTGAGTTTTCGAGTTTCCCTCGTCCAGAGGACAGAAGGGCGGGGTGGGGCAAAGGACACAGCTCGGCCCCAGGGCATGTCACAGTGCCAGCTCTCTATGAACAAACGTGCCCAGGAACTGTGAGCAGGACCTTCCTGTCCCTGTGCTGCAGCCAGGGTGCCAGGGGCCACCTTGCATCTGGCACAGGTGAAGAAGGGACCCTCTCAGGCCCAGCCCACCTTTCTCCTGGGGTCTCAACCTCAAGAAGTTTCTCAAACCTTGCAGCAACTTGCAATGCTAGGACACAGAATATCTATCCCTCTTTGTCCCCAGCCAACCCCTGTCCTCTGAGAGTGGCCGCCCTGGGAACCTCCTGTTTCTGGGTCTAGGGGAGGAAACACACGCCCAGTTAGACATAATGAAGCGGTATCCTGGCCACAGGGTCAAAGACAGGGTCTGACGATTATTCAGCCTAGCATATACCAGCGCAGAAGGTCCCTCTATTCTCAAAGGAAATATTTTTCTCCCTGGCCTCTAGAATAGGCCCTGGCTCTAATAAAGGGGAATATATTTTGGGGGGGAGGGAAAGGCAAGGGTTCCCACACATACAGGGGTCTACCCACTTCTCTGTGGCTCCTGGGCCCAGCACACACACAGTTCCCAGGGGCTGGAAGGAGGGACAGCCTGGGTTGTGTTCCGAGGCCAGTGGCTCACAATGTGGCTTGCCACCAGCCCCACTGTCTTCTGCTTCATGTAACCCCATCTAGGGCTGAATTTCCAGCCATCTGTCCCTCCACATCGGCTCACACCTCCCTCCCTGCCATTCCCACAGCCTGGCTCCCAGCCTGCCCTACACACAGATGGACCAGCCCCAAAGGGTGTGAGCATAATCGCTGCCACGGGGCTGTACGGAGGCACCGGGCTGTCAGGACCCCCGGAAAGCTTTCAAGCCCCTCCCCATCCATTCAGAGTGGACGGGACCCCTTGGGGGTGTCTGAGAAGACTTCACCCAAGCCCGCCTAACTCCTGACCACCACTCTCCTGAAGGGCAGAGCCAGGGACCAAAACAAGAGGGGGAGGGGCTCGACGGAGTTTTGACCACCCTCCTCAGCCAGGTCGCTGCCACCTCCATAGCTCCTAGGGTCACCCTCTGCGCCCCCTCCCAGTCCCCTGTCACCTGGCCCAGGGCCTTTGTCAGGAAGCCCAGATATGTCAGGGCAGCCTGCGGGACTCTTCACCTTCCAAACGCAGTTCCCACCTTAAGTTTGACCACATCCCCGGCCGTCAAGCTCTACGTTCACCTGGGGGGGATGGCGGTGGGGATGACAGTCAGCCCAAGTGGGTGGGCGCTGAGTGAGCGAGCTGGCCCCACCCTGCCATGGGCTCCAACTTTGCAAAGTGGGGACGGGGTGCTGAGGGCCGCCGGTGCACTCGGTGCGGCTGCAAGAAGACCCCAGGACGGCAGCTGTGGGCAAAGTCGGGGTGTCAGCGACGGCGGCGCGAGGGATGGACGGGGCACTTACGGTCCGGAGGTCCGGCGGACGGAGGCGATCGCACTGTCGCGACCTGGCTCCTGAAGTGGCTTTTCCTTCGAACTCGGTCCCCGCCTCCGTAACTTGGGGGCGATCCACGCGCCGTCCTCTCCCGCCGCGCCAGAATCAGGCGCGCGGCGGGGCCGAGGCGCGCGGGGCGGCCGCCTGGGCCATACCCCGGCTCGGCTCCGGCTGCTCGCTCCGCCCGCCCGGCTGCCCGAGCGGGAACAAAGCGCGAGCGCCGCCCCGGGCGGTCTCTGGCCTCTGCGGCCGCGCCGGGTCCAGCCGCCGCGCCTTTGGCTCGCGGGCGCCCGGCTCCGGCTGCCGCGCGCTCGCCCGACTGTCTCACGGGGCCCCGCGGCCCCCGCCCCGCGCGCTCCGCCTCCGCCTCCTGCCCCCCGCCGCCGCCGCTGCGCCACCTGCCTCCCTCTCGGCGCCCATCGCGCTCGGCTCCGCCCCGGGGCGCCGGCCGCCGGAGAGGGGCCCAGGCTCCGTGCGGAGCCGGCTCTGGAGAGGGCCTCTGCCTGCTGCCTCCCCTGTCCCTGCCCTGGGGCAGCCGCGGACCCCAGGGCGCGCCCTGCCAACTGTGCCAGGGGCTCTGGGGGTACGGCCGGCGGCCCGGTGGGGGCTGCTCCAACGAGTGGGAGTGGGGTGTGTGTGCTTGTGCGCCGGGTGCCGCGCGGGGGGTGGGGGTCGGGGGGGAGTGCCGCCGGATCCCGGGGGGAGCGCTTTTCTGTAGTGAGAGAGCGCGAGGTGCGGTGGAGAGAGGGATGCGCGCCGCTCCGAAGCGGGGGAAGCCTGCGATAGTAGCGCTCAGTGCCGCGAAGTGGGGAGCGCCGAGTGAATGTGCGGGAGCGCGGGGAGACGCGGGGGGAGACGCGGGTGCCTTGGAGGTAGCAGTGTGGGCGCCGTGCAGGGAGCGCAGGTGCCGCGCGTGGCGGGCTCGACGCTCGCGCCCACCCTCGCCGGCTCCACAGGCCGCGCCCCGGGCGGGCGGGCTGGGGCCTGAAGCTGAGCGCGTAGCCGCACACACCCACCTCTAGCCGTCGGCGGCCGCCCGCCTCGCAGTTTTAGGAGTCGTAGCGTCTGGCGTCCGGGCGGGAGGCGAGCGGCAGGCGCCCCTCCTCCGGCCGCCTGCCCGCCCGCCGCGTGGCCCGGGAACGGTCGGGTCGCCTCCGCGCTGGGCCGGCAGGGGGCGCCCTCCCTCTGCCGCCTGCCCGGGTCCGCTTACCCCACGCGCGGGGGGTTCGGGAGTTAATCAAGGAGAAAATGCAGGAAGCGCGGAATCCCGTGCTCTTGGGCCTCTGAGGCCCAGGCAACTGCACGTACTTTGCGCTCATTTCCATATCATTCGTTTTACTGCCAACCTGCAGAAATGCCCCAGGCTGCTGCCTGGGGACCTCTCGCACCCTACTTCGCTCCTCTTCCCCCTCGTGCCCCCACCTCTCCATCCTCACCCGCTTTATCTCTTTACCTCAGGTGATTTGTGGCATATCTGATGTATTTGCCCAGTTGGTACATTTTAGTAAAATTGCTGTCTTTTTCTTTCCTTTCTCTCCAACCCACACCTACTTTATTTCTTAGAGGCAAGCTAGGGTCACAGTCTTAGGAAACAGGGGATAGAACCTCAGAAGAGCAGGGCCTTGATTTGCATCTCATTTGGCATAAATCTGCATGCGAAAGTCCAAGGTCCCCAATTCTCAAGTACAAAAATACAGCGATGTGCCAAATACGTCCCTCTTCCTCCAGCTTTACTCCATAGGCCTGTTTTCTCCAACCCTTGGCCTCTCTTTGACTGAGCTCTGCCCACCAGGGCTAAACTGGAAGAGGAAACCAGAAACGGATGGAGAGGCGTTGGGAGAGGGGGACATTGCTCCTGTCCCACTCTCCTGTGGCTACCCTTGGGGCTACTGGGCAGACATCTGGTCACCTGAGTTGCGAAGTAGCTACATGGCTCCCTATTAGACCCTTGACCTTCTGGGTTTTGTTCTATAAGAGGGAGTATGGTAAATGAGTCGATTACAATACAAATGTCTGACATCTACTGTTCCCCTGACTTTCTGAATGTGTGGGTTCAGTCCAGTCACTGCAAAAGAGTAGAAGGTCTGAGGCCCACTTCACAGAAGAAGGCAGCCCTACGTAGTGGTGGGAATGTTGCTTGAGGCCACACACTTTATGCACCACTGTCTGTTGATGCTGACTCCCTTACTGAGTGGACTCTGAGACAGCAGTGACTTTTAAAGTGTCCCAGTGTTTTACGTGCCACTAAGAAATGAGAACATGCTCCACGTTATAGCCCTTAGATGTCTCTAGATTTCAGAGATGTTAACATGCAAAACCGTGGACCAGGTGGGGTCATGAGCGGTGAACAGAGAGTCTGAAGCAGCTTCAGGGGGCTCTCAGCTGGGTAGGGAGGTAAGTGCCTCCCCAAACAGCCACTGAACTCCCACGAGCATTGGCTGAAGCTGAACCCAACCTGGGCTGGGAGTCCCCTGCAACTTGACCCCTATAAACAACACATCATTGTCTCAGTTCTTTGTACTAAATTACTGATTGCAATGTCCATCTGAGACACGACTGATCCCCAAACCCTGAGGAAAAAACTGCAGTCACAGAGACCATGCTCTGAGCCCCGTGTCAATCTGAAGGGCTCCCTTGTCCTCACCTGAGGAAACGGTGGCTGGTGGGGAGAAAGAAGCCTGCAGAGGTAGGGCTTCTTCCTCTGCTGTGACCAGTCAGACTGACAGCCAGCCCAGCCCGGCCACATCGCAGCCCTGGGGAGTCCTGACAGCGGTTGTCGGCGTGGAAGAGGGTTCGCAAGAGGCAGGCACTGAACCGAGCACCGTCTCTGCATTTTCCCACTTCTCACCCATCTGCCAGGCAGATGCTGCTGGCACCTCCACATTACAGGTGGAGGGACCGGGGCTCTGACAGGATGCACACTGTGTCTGTTCACAGCCACACAGCCAACATGCGTGGAGGGTGAATACCCATGCTGCCTTCTCACTCACTCGGTCTCCCTATTGCTTCCTGTGGATTGGCTTCTCACATTACAACGGCCCAGTCACAACTCTTGGGCACTGTGAAATGACATTTAGGAGAAAGACCTTGTCCCTGCCCAAAAGATGTATGTAGTCGGGTGAGCAGGGCAAAACGCACCTACCAGGAGACTCAATCATGGGCAGGTCAGCATCAAGGCAAGGCACCACCCTGAAGTACTGGACAGAGGGGCACAGAGCAGGTGGGTGGCAGCAGAGAGCAGGTGAGCTGGGAGTCAGAGGGCCCGCCCCTCGCAGTCCCAATGTGCCAGTGTCCACGGAGGCAGGAGTCCAAGTCACTTAAGAGGAACTACCTTCCCATCTTCCTGGGTTGTGGCCTCCTCAGGGGAAGCCAGCTCTGCACCAGCATCTAGTGCCGCCGCCCCCCCCCACCCACCCCCCGCCCATTTTGGAGAGGGAAATTCTACTCTGTGAAAGACACTATGAAGAGAATGAAAAGACAAACCACAGGCTGGGAGAAAATATTTGCAAAACATGTATCTGACCAAGGACTGTTATCTAAAATATACAAAGAACTCTTAAAACTCAGCAATAAGAAAACAAGTCCATTAAAAATGGGCAGAAGATCTGAGCAGACAGCTCACCAAAGAAGATATGCAGATGGCAAATAAGCCCATGAAAAGGTGGTCAACTCAGGGAAATGCAAATTAAAACAAGATACCACTGTACACCTCTTAGAATCGCCAAACTACAGAACACTGATGACAGCAAATGCTGGTGAGGATGTGGAGCAACTGGAGCTGGCACTCACTGCTGGGGGAACGCAAAATAGTGCAGCCACTTTGGAAGAGAGTTTGGCAGTTTCTTTCGAAATGGGACTGGTCCCACCACGTCATTCAGCAGCCGTGTTGCTTGGTATTTATCCAAAGGACTGAACACATGTCTACACACAAATCTGCACATGGGTGTGTGTGGCCCAGTCTTGGAAGAAACTGAAAAGTCCTTCAACAGGTAAAGAGATAAACAAACTGCACTCCATCCGGACAATGGAATATTGTTCATCTGTAAAGAGAAATGAGCTCGCAAGCCATGCAAAGACCTGGAGGAAACTAAAGTGCATATTGCAAGTAAAGAAGCCCGTCTGAAAAGGCTACATTCTGTACGATTCCAACTCGATGACAGTCTGGAAAAGGCAACACTACGAAGACAGCAAAAAGATCAGTGGCTGCCCTGACCAGCGTGGCTTGGGTGCTTGGCGTGGTCCCACGAAGTGCAAGGTCATTGGTCCCAGTCAGAGCACACGCCTGGGTTGCGGGTTTGGTCCCTGGTCGAGGTGTGTACGAGAGGTAGCTGATCAATGCTTCCCTCTCACATTGATCTCTTTCTACCTCCCTTCTCCTCTCCAGAAGAAGAAAAAAAATCGGTGGTTGCCAGGAACTGGGGGAAAGAAGGAATGAGTAGAGGGAGCACAGAGGGTGTTTAGGGCAGTGAAATTGATCTGTATGATACTATGATGGTGGGTACTTGTCATTATACTTTTGTCCAAAGCCACAGAATGTGCAATATCAAGAGTGAACCTTAATGTAAACCCTGGACTTTAGTTAATAACAATGTATCAGTATTGACTCATTAATTGTAACAAGTTGTTACATCAATGACGTTAATAATAGAAGGAACTGGGGAGATGGTGGTATTTGGGAACGCTCTATGATTTCTGTTCAATGTTCCTGTAAACCCAAAACTACTCTAAAAACAAATTATATTAATTAAAAAAGCAGCAGACCCAATTAAAAAGAGATATCAATGACATTTTAAAGGGTATGCGCAGTTGGAAAAATATACACGAATAGCCTCTTTAACACCTGAATTTTCACACAGCTCCATTTTCTCTTAATGCATATTTCCCTTTCATCCAATAGAGTTTTACCCTAATATATATTTAGTTTGAAAGTCTTTTGACTCCCCTATCCTAGAGAACTATGTAATAAATTCAAAAGTCAAGATTTAAACACTTTCTTGTGTTAAAATTTGTCTTTCGAATTGGATTATCATAATTATAAACAGTATGCAACCAGTACAAATGATGTACATTCAGTAGGCACTTTGAGAATTATAAAACAAAAAGCATATTTTTACTGAAAATACTTATAGAAAGATGGATGCGGCAGGGTTTTTTTTTTTTTTTTTTGAGTAGTTTGTATATTTGTGCACGAACATTATTTATTTCCAGGAAAAGACAGGGTTGGGCATTGACTCCATTCCTATGGTGTGTTTTTAATGTGAAAACCCGAGAAACCTCAATCACGTGAACAGATCAGGATGAAAGGCTGCGGCGCTCTACTGACATCACTGTGGGCTCCTTCCGACAGTCGGATGCCCCGAACCACACGGTGACTGGTCATAAAAATGATTCTGAATGACTGTCAGCTGACAAGTCCATAGTTCCCCTTCAATTTTGTTGCAAGCAAAGCCTGAAAATCTCCAGAATTGCTAACAGATGTGTTTGCTACAATCGCGGAGATGGAGATGAGGCATCGTGGCTGGGTCCAGGCCTTCTTTTGGAAAGTGAGAGAGGGGTGACTATAGAAAGAATGCTGGGAAAAGGGACAATGCTCAGGCGCATTGCGGGGGGGGGGGGGGGGGGGGGGGGGGGGGGGGGGGGGGGGGGGAGGCGGGGCGTCCTGTCCTTGCCTACAGGCGTGAACATCAGATTCCAGGGCTTTAGGTCAACTATGGAGGGAAAGAAACTTATAGCAGAAGTCCTGTCTTTAGCCAGGAAGCTTCCTGCCCCCAGGAGCATCTCTTGGCTTTCTCCCCTGGTCCCTTGCCCAAGACTGGCCCAACCGGGATCCAGGGTATGGTCCCTTACGCAGAAGGGGAGGTCCACCCAGAGCTCAGGCAGAGACACACCAGGAAGGCTGAGCAGAGGGCCTGGGATCAGCCTGTCCCCCTGGCATCAGAGCAGCAGCATAAAGTTGTGTGGCACCAGCCAACAGCCGGGAAAGGCAGGCACAGCAGCATCAGGGGCAACAGCGCCCCCCTCTGTGCGCACAGAGGTGCTCTGCTTGTCAGAAAGGAATAGGCTGTCAGACTTATCAGAAATGCCTTCTTGGGGTGTCCGTGAGGAACCCGCCTGCCTGGGCCCTGGCCCACCACTCCACCCTGCACAAGAAGGAGGAGGACTTCTTCCTGGTAAGCGCGACCCCCAGTTGTTTAGATCTCCATCTCTCCCCACTCCAGCCACTCTAGGAAGGACTCCACCCAGTCCTTGACCAGCAGCTTCCACCCTTCTGGCTGTTCGGAAAGAAGCTCATTTCTTTGCTGGTGATTGGCTCAGGTGTGGGCATGTGACCGAACCTTGGCCAGTAAGATGTGAGGGGAGGGGCTTCTGGGTATTTCCCTAGCTCCAGCTTGCAGGAAGGAAACTGCAGTCTCCTGGACTGCAGTGTCTGGAGGTGACCCTGAACTTGCCACGGCCTTGTGGCTACTCTCCTGCGGATGACGCTGACACTGGGGTGGGGGCCACAGATGGACGGAAAGAATGGGGTTCCTCAGAGCACTGCTCAAGCTACTGAACAACCGAACTTGAAACTCACTCTACTTCTGGACTTGCTAGTTTGATAATAAATTTCCTTATTATTCAATATGGCTTTAGTGAGGTTTCTGTTTCTTGCAACCAGAAGCACCCTGACAATATGCCTTCCTTGATCTCAGCCATCTGAGGGCCACTGTGACTTATTAATCATCACCCTAGATGCACAGCGCGCCCAGCTTTTCTATACACCCGGATTACCTGGAGCAACCGTGAAATGCGGACGCCAGCAGGCTCGAGCCTAGGGTGAGAAGTGCTCAGCAGCAGAATTTAAGGAGACACCAAAGGACTCAGTATTTGAGATAAGTCACATTTTAACCCAGTGTTGAAAATACTAGAATCAATGACAAAAACCCATGATGAGCAAAATATCAAAACTTTACACGAAGGCAGGGTTTCCATTACAGATGGCTCAGCCTGGCCCTGCCAGCGCCTCCCCCTGGGATGGGATTAAAGGGCTGGCAGGACAGGAACCTGCCTCATACAATCCATCATCAGTCCGTGTTTTCTTGCAGGTGATTCTGGGTGATCTAAGGCCAGAATTTGAGAAATGATCCCAAAGCAAGTCTCAAGCCATTCAAGGGGAGGTTCCCCCTTCCCATCACACCAGCTCTGCAGGTGGGCTGAACTCCTACCTGGATTCTGGGAATGGGTACCAGGCTCCAGGAAGTGAAATGCCTCATCCAGGGGCAGAGAACAAGTGAATAAGTGACTGGGTATTGTCTTCCTTGGTTCCCTCAGAGGTGGAAATGGACAGAGCCAGTGGGTGTCTCGTGGGTGCTGCCAGGAGGCTCAGGCCGCGGAGTGGGAGTGAGACCAGGAGGGAGGGAACCACCAACGGCAGCCCATTCTCTTAGGGCTACCGGAGCTGCATCCTCTGGGGATCCCAAGAGACCCTGGAAAGGCCCTCAGAGCCATCGTCAGAGAGGCTGAAGGAGGTATACTTATGCAGTAGCTCCTGTCCCTTCTGGGTGAGGGCTGCCCAGGCCCTCCTCCCTGCCTGCATGCTCCTATGCCAAGGAGAGCCATAGAAGAGGGCAGAGGGGCAGATGGCCAGGAGCCAGAGGGTGTGCACAGAAGTGGGGGCATGGCATGCGGGCAGGGACTAAGGATGTGGGTGGGGCATGGGGACAGTTGGCGCCAGCAGTGCCTGGACAGACCCTCGCCAGCCCAGACCCCTGAGTCCTTCTCCATGGGGATCCCCCCACCTAACTCAGTGTGCCTTGGAATCCTGAAGTCCTGGGAGACACCTCTGGGGTTCCCAGCCATTTGATTCCAGGTCATGTGTTTTTAGCTGTGTCTAAGCGTTAGTTAGGAACACTAAACAAAGAAGTAGGGTGGGGGTCCGGCTGAGAGAGTTGTGGAGTCGAGTTCTCCCAGCAAAGTCGTTCATTACTGTGTGTGCGAACCAGGCAGCTAAAACCCCAGTTCCGGGCTGGGCCAAACGCAGCCCCCAGCCAGGCAGCCTCGGAGAAGGAGCTTTCCTGCACAGAGCAGCCGCCTGCAGTCTCCCATCTGTGCAGGTGTGTTGCTAGGTGCTTTCAAACACTCTCTCATTCAAATCCTGGAACGAGCCCTGTGGCAAGTTACTAACTGATAAGGAACCGAGGCCCAGAAGACCCAGCACTTGCAGGGAGGGGGCTGTGCTGGAATGGAGGCAACTCTGCCCAGGGCCACCACCCACACCTCTGTGCTGTACACCCTACCCTGCTCCTTCCTCCTGTTACCTGGCCAGTCACCTCTGCCATCCCCTGGACGGCCCATCTGCACCGTGGGTGACGGTCACAGGAAGGAGGCTGTGGAAGACAGCCCACCTCCCTTCCAGATTGCAGAAAGGAACCAAGCATGAGCGGCCGAGGAGGAGGCAGCTCTCGAGGGGCCAGGAGCTGCTGTGGAAGGGTTGGAAGGCCCAGACGTGGTGTCAGTGAGCTGGGCAGCTACCCTGTGCACGGCTGCGGCAGCGCCAGCACAGCCCCTAGCCGCCCTCTCCGGCACCACCGGACACTTTCACTGCAGTGGTTGGTTCTGTGCACCCCTGCCCTCCCGGTGGCATTCTCAGCCCCACATCTCCCGAGGGATTCTGGGTGAAGTTAGAGAAGGAAGGTTTTCACAGACTTCTCACCTACTCAGTACCCCGAATCACAAGGTGTGGCAAAACACTGAACCTCATGGTTCAAAAGACCGTGGGCTAAATATTCAGGCAGTGGTTTTCACCCATAGAAAGGGCCAAATTAGAAAATGAAGCTATCCAGGGTGGGTGATGGGTCAGGTAAACAGGCTGCAGGGAGCTCATTGGAAATGTCTCCTCACTGGGCATTTTGGCGATAGTTGTCAAGGGCGGTACACCGGTCCCGCCTCTGCATGCTCAGACTGTTGTGCAGAGGATGTTTATTACATAAACAGTGCTGTCTGACAATGAAAGTTGGAAGTGATACAAACATCCTCCTGAAAGCTGTAGTTAGACAAACCTAGCCCCTCGTGGGGTTGCCACCCTTCTATTTAACAAGGGAGCACAGCAGGCTTTGCTCAGGTCTGTCATCAAATGGAGGGTAAGGGACAAATCCGTGTGCAAGTGGAGGCTTTGTAAGGGTCTGGAGGGAACGCCCAGCTGCCTCCAGGCTCTGCTCAAGGGGCCGACTTTGCCCCCCCACCCACTGTGTGCTGCTCAAATTCTCTCATTTTTTCCCAGAAAGCAGCACTGTTGTTTCTGCAGCATGAGGCAGTCTCACTGGGAAGCGGCCTCATTCACATCCATTCCTTGTTGCCTTCTCTCTCCCAGCCTGACTGGAGGTAAGTTACCGAAGCTCTTTGAGCCTCAGTTTCCTCTGACTGGCTCCCACGTTTGCGGAGTGGCCCAAAGACACATTCTGAGGTGTCTCTCGTCTTTTTCGTCCCATTGCAGATGAGAACCAGGCTGTTCAGGGGCAAACTCTGCCTCTGTGTACATGTAAAAGAGAGTGTCCATGGGACACAGGTGACATTTAATGTCCTGGGAGAAGCACGCACTCTCTAACAGATGCTAGCAGGACAACTCGCCATTGCATTTTGGGGGAAAAAACATATATCCTCACTTCATTTGGAAAAATAAACTCCACTTGTGTTAAAGAATAAACTGTGCAAAACAGTAAAAGTATTAGAAGAAAATATAGGGCATCATATAATATTCATTTAAAAGGAAGGAAACCCAGAAACCTGGGGGAAAAGATGGATAGACTTGGCTACATAAGCATTAACAATTGTGTACCCAAGAGACCATAAATCAGCCTAAAAAGTAAGCAGTAGGCTGGGAGAGAGTATTAGCAGCATGTATAGCAAAGGACTAATAGCACTTATACACAAAAATTGCTACAAAGAAGGAAAATATAAACATACAAGATAAAAATGGGCAAAATATGTGAATAGATGTATCTCACAAGAAGAAATGCAAAAGAAACAATAAACTTTCACGTTTCGGGTTTCCTCCCAAACTTCCCTTAAGAGCCAATGGCTAGAGTTGGACTGGGTCTGAGGACAGTGAAGCAATAATAGCAGTTACTGGTCTGATGCTCCCACCCTGCCCTGGAACACGGCCTGCCTGCTAGCCCACCTGCACTTCCCTCAGGGCCTGGGCACAGGCCACCTCCTCCGCCAGAAATCCCCTCACGGCCCCTTGCTGCAGCCTCAGAGAGGCCCAGGGGCCTTCTCGTTGAGCTGGTTTGTGGGACCTGCCTTCCTTCATTACACTTCTAGCACACTTGCCTGTGGTTTGTTTGCTCACTATTTCTCTCTTCCCCAGGCAGGGCATGCCTGTCTTCACCATCATGTCCTCGGGGCCTCTCAATGAGTATTTGCTTAGTGCCAGCATGATCTCATTTAACCTTCATGTAACTCTCTGAGAGGTATTACTATTCCCCATTTGTTTTATTTCCACCTTCTTTCCTCTTACCTGCATATTTGGATTTATATTTTGTTTTGTTTTTCTTTTTAAAAACTATTTATTTGTTTGTTGTTAGAGAGAGGGGAGGGGAGGGGAGGTAGAAAGAGAGGGAGAGAAACAGTGAAGTGAGAGAGAAACATTGATCAGTTGCCTCTCATATGTGCCCAGACTGGGAACCAAACCTGCAACCCAGACATGTGCCCTGAGTAGGAGTCAAACCTTTTGCTTTGCAGGACGATGCCTAACCAACTGAGCCACTCCAGTAAGGGCTATTTTTACTTTTTTTTAAATAAGAAAAATAGCAGCTGATTTTAAAAGTGCACTTGCAGTACGTAATGGGCCAGTGCCAGGTCTTGGCTTCTCAGCCCCTGCTCAGGTCACAGGCCTGCTCCGTGGCTCCAGGGCTCAGAAGGCCAGTCTCATGGCTCCACTCCCACAGCCACAGTCATTGGGCCAAGAAGAGGGCCTGTGGAGACTTCTGGTCAAGATGGCAGCATAGGTAAACACAGCTCGCCTTCTCACACTACCATATCAAAGTTACAACTAAAATTTAAACAACCATCACTCAGAACTCTCAGAAATTAAGTTGAATGAAGTCTGACAACTACAGAATTAAAGAAACCACATCCATCAAGACAGGTAGGAGGGGTGCATATGTGGAGTGGGCTGGTCCCGCACCTACGTGTGGTGGATAAAAATTTGGCAGGGTGATCTCGGGAGCGAGGAGTCCCAGCCCCACACCAGGCCCCCCAGCCAGGTTCCTGTGCCAGGAAGATAAGTCCCCATAACTTCAGGCAGCAAAAACCAGTGGGGATTGAGTCAGTAGAAGAAACTTCTGGAGTCCCAAGCAGTTCCCCTTACAGAACTCACACATGGACTTACTCAGACTCACTCCCTCTGGGCTCCAGCACCAGGATAGCAGCTTGAAAGGCACCAGCGGCATACAGGGAAGAACTGAAGTATCTGGCATCAAGGGGAGACCTGGGCGACAGCTTTCTCCCAGAAAGAAAGTGGGGCTGAAGCCACTGTTCCTTTTCTGAACCCTCCCCACCCAGAGCCACAGAGCCAGCAGGTAGGGTACCATATCTGAGACGCCATCAACCTGGCTAACACTGTTTGCCCTGCCCCGAAGATCCCCTGAGACTCCGTTCCACCCACCTTATGGGCCCACCTAGTGACTTTTCCATATGAATGGCTGATCTTGGATCATGCTTCACAAATTTCTAAATCCCCTCAAATAAGCAACAATTGGCCTCAATGAGTCCCTAGCCCCCGTACTTCTTGTTAAGTGGCCCCAGGCCTGGCACTAGCAACAGCCAGCCTAGATTCAGTTTGGCTTCACCTGGGAATCTCCAAGCCCAGCACAAGTGACAGCCATCTCAGATTGCTTTATACCTTGTGCAGGGTGGCTGAGGACAGAGTACAGGTGGCGGCTGACCTTGGCCTGCACCATCCATGAACCCTGAGAGCCTGTGCACCCAGTGGATAGCTACAGACCATGTCAGATCACCATCAGCCTGCCTCTGCACAGCTGATCCTCTATGGAGGGCAGAGGTTGGCGGTCAGTGGTCACAGCCAGTCCTTGCAGCTGACTGGCCTGGGTAAATCCCTCCCATTGACATGCCAACAGCAATCAAGATTCAACTACAAAAAGAGGGTGTACTCAGCCCACAAAGAGGGCGTACCTGGAGTACCTAGCTTGGGTGATAGGGGAGGCTGTGCCACTGCACCCTACAGGACACCTACTACATTAGGCCATGCCACCAAGACATGGG
This sequence comes from Macrotus californicus, assembly GCA_007922815.1. Classification (NCBI taxonomy): domain Eukaryota; kingdom Metazoa; phylum Chordata; class Mammalia; order Chiroptera; family Phyllostomidae; genus Macrotus; species Macrotus californicus. The sequence goes on along the minus strand of VMDR010000883.1, from coordinate 145,913 downwards.
GTCATAGCCACTCTATCTAACACACAGAAACAAACACAAGGAGGCTACCAAAACGAGGAGACAAAGAAACAGGGCCCAAATGAAAGAACAGATCAAAACTCCAGAAAAAGAACTAAACAAAATGGAGACAAACGGTCTATCAGATGCAGAGTTCAAAACACTGGTTATAAAGATTCAAGAAGAACTCAGCGAGGACCTTAACAGCATAAAAAAGATCCAGTCAGAAATGAAGGATACACTAATCAAAATAAAGAGCAACTTACAGGGAAACAACAGCAGAGAGGATGAAGCTGAGAATCAAATCAGTGGTTTGGAACATAAGAAGGAAAAAACAACCAACCAGAACAGCAAGAAGAAAAAAGAATTCCCCCTCCCCCGACCACCAAAAATAAATGAGGACAGTGTAAGCAGCCTCTGGGAAAACTTCAAGAGTTCCAACATTTGCATTATAGCGGTGCCAGAAGGAGAAGAGAAAGAGAAAGAAATTGGAAATCTATTTGAAAAAATAATGAAAGAAAACTTCCCTAATTTGGTGAAGGAAATAGACATACAAGTCCAGGAAGCACAAAGAGCCCCAAACAAGATGGATGCAAACATGCTCGCTCCAAGATACATCATAATTAAAATGCCAAAGGTTAAAGTTTAAGAGAGAATTTTAAAATGAACATGAGAAAAGCAGGTAGTTACCTACAGGGGAGTTCCCATAAGACTGTCAGCTGATTTCTCATAAGAAACTGCATGCTAGAAGGGATTGGCAAGAAATACTCAAAGTCATGAAAAGCAGGGACCTACATCCAAGATTGCTTTACCCAGCAAAGATATCATTTAGAAACGAAGGGCAGATAAAGATCTTCACAGACAAGAAAAACCTAAAGGGGTTCATCATCACCAAACTATTATTATATGAGATGTTAAAGGGACTTATTTAAGAAAAAAAAGATCGAAACTATGAACAATAAAATGGCAACACATATCTATTAATAATTGAATCTAAAAAACAAACTAAGCAAATAAGAAGAACAGAGATAGACTGATGGATATGGAGAGCATGTTGGTGGTTGCCAGATAGGAGCAGGGTGTGGGGGAATGGGTGAGGAGGTGAGAGGATTAAGAAGTGCAAATAGGTAGTTACAGAATAGCCGTGGGGATGTTAAGTACAGTATAGGAAATGGAGGAGCCAAAGAACTTATATGCATGACCCATGGACATGAACAATGGTGTGGGGATTGCCTGAGGGTGTGGGAGGGGGGTGTTGGGTGGAGGTGGATAAAGGAAAAATTGCTACAATGTAATAGCATAATCAAAATATAATTTTAAAAAAGAGGACATGTGATCCAAGCTGAACCAATTACAATCCTTCTCTGGAATTTTTTGACCTGGAACAGAGGAGCTCTCTTTTCTTTGTTCAGGAGGCATGCCTAGAACTGCCGGGCCATCTGTTTGGAGAGAGCGGGGAGGGTGTTCTCACAGTACCCTGGCTGGACCTGGGGGCCCTGAGGCAGTCCCATCCTGCTCCTCCTGAAGCCTGTTCCTTGAGCCAACACATTTCAGATCCTGGGTCTTGCCTGCACTCCCCTGAGTGAGGTGGGGGTAGTCACAGGCCACCATACATCCTGACACACACCTCACCCCATGGCCCCCGTGGGGAGGCAGTTTGTGCCCTGGCACTTCCCAGCCCTGGCAGCCCCACTGTGCCCGCTGAGCACTGGGTCGGGAGCTGCCGGGCGCTGCTGGGAGCTGCCGCAGGCTCCTGAGCTCTGTGAGCGTGAGCAGTAAGAACAGGCCTGCCTGCTGCGGTGCCAAGGTGGAAGAGGTCCATTTGTCAGCCTGAGACCTGGGCAGGCCCCGGGATGGATGATCTCCAAGCCCACATCCATCTCCCTCTCCGACAGGGCCGTTTATTATCTCTTGAGCCGGGATGGCCTCCAGTCCTTTTGCAGGGCACCTGGAGAGCTTTCCACAAGATGAATCTGGTCCTGTCACTCCACCTGAGATAAAGTCCCCTGCCTCACTGCTCTCCAGCTCCAGCCCCCTCAGGTAAGTACGCAGCTGCCTCCCGAACATCCTGCTCCTGCCAGCAAGCTCCTCCCAGGGCTGCTGAGAGCCGCCCCCCCACACCCCCTCCAACAGCCCAGTCACAGCTATTCCTGGGTCCCCCCACAAAGTAGGGGACTCCTGATGTTACGGCTCTGGCTCCCTGCCCCCACTGTGTTCTGGGGCATGAAGAATGCTGAACCCACAGAGGGCTAGCTGTGTTTGTTTGCTGTTGAATGAGTGGCTGAGGAAATGAATGGTCATCCTTGCTCACAAAGAGAAGCCCATCTTTCCTGGTTTGTCCCTTAAATATGCCCACAAAATCCCCCTGCCCTAGGGGCAACAATAGGGGATGAGGAAGCAGAGCAGGAAGTGCATGCTGGTGGTGTGCCCCCTGTCCTCCCTAGATCTCCCTTGCCCTCCCTGTCCCTCAGTCTGTCCACAATGCATACAGGGCGCCGCTACCACTGTCCTCCCTCTGTGACCCTCAATGGCAGGACACAGAGGAAAGATGCCACCAGCTGGGCTGCCCTGGCTCTGAGGAGGGGAGGGTGAGGGTGAGGGAGCTTGTCATACAGGAGAAGAGACCTCTGAAGTTGCCATGTGAAACCACTGATTTCACAAACGTGGAGGCTGAGCCTCAGAGAGAGAAGCTGTGTTCAGGGCAGTGGTCTCTGCTCCCTCCACCCAGTCCCTGCGCCTCAATTCTATGAGGAGAGCCACTGCTGGGGTCTGAAGCGACACGGGGCCCCCAAAGGCCTTTTCTTACTAGGAGGCCCCCACTTGTTCAGAGAAACAGGAGCCCATACAGCAGACGGTCTGACCGTGGGATCCGGGCTGTCCCTTGTGTTCCCACCCACCCATTGTGGCCGAGGCACTGCCAGGAAAGCCGTGTCCTTGACAGAAGAGATTGGCTGTGCAAGGCAAGGTCCCCTCCTCCTTTTCTCCTTGCCCTGCTGGGGCACCTGTGAGACAAAGGGTGGCAGAAAAGAACAGAAGCAAGCCCTGGGTCCCCACAGTCAGATACCCCCAGCGGATGAAGCACCACACCTTCTGCCTCCTGCCTGTGTTCCCAGGCCAGCCAGCGCTGGGAGGAGTGAAATGAGTGTGGGAAGAGCTGACTCAGGATACCCAGCATCCACCCAGAACGAGGAGCCACGGATCGTGCCCTGAGACGCTGCTGTCAGGGGCTGGCAGATTTCTAGACCAGCCTGTAAGCGAGAGCATCCGGGCAGGACCTGACTGCAGGGTGGGAGGGGAGCGCCTGGTGGAAATGCACAGGCACAGGGGCCCACCTGGGGAGCAGGGCAGGGATGCTGACAGGTGAATTGCTCTGTGTTTAGGCTGCATGTGAGAGCTGGATGGCAAAGCAGCTTTCATTGCTATGAGTGCCCAGGGATTGGAGTCTCTGCCTATTAAAATCATACTTTCCTCTTGGGAAAATAAATGTTTGGGTTTGTTTTGCTGTGACTAAATCTCATGAATCTTAACAACATAAAGTCGTGGGGTTCCCTGGAGGGGTCTAGCCCCACCCTCTCTCTGGCCTCTGGACCTCATAGGGTCCAGCACCTGTCGAAGCCCCGGTCTGTGTGTGCCACGCAGGGACATGGACACCCCTCACCTGCTCCTGCACTAGCGTGCAGACAGCACCCGGTGTGGGCAGACATATGGTTTGGGGTGCCCAGATGGCATGGTGCCCCTTTTCTTCTGGAAATAGACCCACCCGCCGGCCACGAGGTGGGCCCCTGACCAGACAGGGCTATTGGGAAGACACCTTTATTCTGGCCTCCTGTGGGCAGGGGTGGGGCAGCTGGCAACACCCGGATCCTTCCTGGGGTCTGATTCTGAGCATGGTAGAGAAGCTTCCCTTCTGCTGTGTTGCTCACCAGGGGGATTATGATGGGGGCTGCCAGTGCTGCCTACCTGTGGTGGGGCTAGTGCTGGTGGGTAGAATTGAACCTGCAGGGGAACGGGAGACGAACAGAACCCAGAGGCACCCATCCCTGCTCACGTGCTCAAGGCTCTTTTCCAACTTCTGAGCTGTACAGTCTCATTCCTCAGTGATTCTTGTGTGCACCGTGGACATGCCTGAGTGTGGTCACGGCCACTTACAGGTACCCCAACCACAGTGGAGGCCAAACAACATGATGGGGTTCCCGCCCATCAGGACAAACCCCCCTTCCGTCCACTAACACCATCAAGAGCTACCTTGTGGCCCCACCCCTCAGCCACACCTGACAGGCCAGGACAGCACAATATACTGTCCCCTGGGAGTTTGGGGAGGGGGCTCTGCGATGTCAGCCATGTGGTGGAGAGGACCATGGCCTGGGCTCCAGTGGCTCTCCCAGGCCTGGTCCCAGCCCCCAGAGGCTTGGCAGGCCCTTCACGTGGAGAGACTGGAACGCCTGGGGAGCAAGGCCGTTTCTCCTGTGTCCAAGGGGAGTGATCACTGTGTTGGGACGCTGTGCATGACAGCCCTCATCACGGGAAAGTCATCGCCAAGCAAAGCCTTCTGGCCCTGTGGACACAGAGTGCCCCCAGCTTCTTCCTGGGGGACCTTGAGGTCAGCTCTTTGTCCTCAGGGACCACCCTGCTCCCCAGAGCACGGTCAGCCCCTGGCAGGCTGTCCAGGGCAGAGGCTAAGTTCTGTAATCTCTCCCTCTTGCTCCCACAGGGCTTACCTTCTGGCCAACTGCTGTGCGTCAGCCGGGGTGTAAATGCAGAACCTGAAATCCCAGAACACACGACTCACCCCCAGGGTAGTAGCTGAAGCCCAAAGTGCCCCCTCTGAGGATCTGTCATACTTTCCTCCAGAATGGAAGCCACCCCTGGCCTTGAGTCCTGTGGCTGTGTCCCATGGCAGCTGCGGGTCAGACCCAAGGAGGATGGGTTTCTGCTGGGAGCCCAGAATCCTCATTCTCCCCAAGTGCTCTGGGAGGTTCTAGAGGTTCTCGCTCAGTAGTCAGGAAACCCAGCCTGCTCCTGGGACTTTTCACCAGAACTGCTGCTGTGCCTACTTCCCAGAAACACCTCTGTCTAACGGCTGGGGTCCCTGGGCCCCCAGCTGACAGCGAACACAATACTCGCTGAGGGGCTGGGACACAACTTGGACAACAGTGCTGTGTACACAGCGCAAACTGAGGGCACCTTTGGTCACACCTGGCAACCTGGATAAGGTGGTGGTAGAGGTGACACCCAGCATCAGCATGTCACCTCCCGCCTGTGCAGGCCATTCCACATGCGTCCTCCCCACCCCCACTGAATCGTCTCGCCAGTCCTGAGTGGCTGTTCTTATTGTCCCCGTTATACAACTTGCAAGTCAAGGCCAAGAGAGGGGCAGTAACTCGCAATTAAGGCGCACGGCGTGCGGGTGGCAGCGCTGGTTCACGCCCAGGATGCCGTGCTGTCCCGGCCGAGCAAAGCTAACTCCAAGGCTGGCACAGCCCCGGCAATGGAGTGTGGTTCAGCCAAGAAGAGGATGAGGCCCTCACACACGCCGCAGCGTGGACGAACCTTGGAAACACCGTGCTGAGAGGAGTCAGACACGAAGCCCGCGGACGGTACGGTGCAACTCACGTGAAATGTCTAGAACAGGCAGATCCAGAGACAGGAAGTAGATGGGTGGTGGGCCGGGGCTGGGGGTGACTTCTAAGGCTACACGGTTTCTTTTAAGGGCGATGAAAATGTTCTAAATTAGGTCGCGATGCTGCGCGCACAGCTCGAACTATATTGCAGCCTCTGAAACTGCACACGTTCAATGGCTGGATTGTATCTACGTGAGTTATCTCAAGACAGCAGTTTTAAAATCAAAGTAGACCCGGAACCAAAGCACCTTCTGAAGCGCACACTCTTCCCCTTGCTCAAGGGGAGAAGCGAGGGCGCAGATCCGGACTGCGGGGGCGGGGCTGGCTGCAGCCTGCAGCCAGTCAGTGCGCGAGGCTCAGGGAAGACCAAGGGGCAGGGACCACAGCAACGGTGCCTGCCCAGAGAGGAAAGGGCTCCGTGAGCAGGCCGTGTGGGGAAGAAGACCTAAAATAACTAAGAACCTGAAACTCCAGGGAGAAGTTGAGGGCAGTGTGGTTGCCTCGAATGGGGAACTCCTCCTGGACGGAAAGGAGAAGTTTATTTGGGAGGGATGTCAGGGTGAAGCCAGGCAGGGGATGGCGGCTGAGAGGTTTCTCACATGGAAACACTGGAGTTCTGAACGTCCTTGGGCACCACATGCTGGTTTGTTTTTGGAAGAACCCTGACGGTGGGGGCAGAAAAGATTCCCACCTCTCAGATGCGGAGTTAGGGTGGGGTGGGGTGGGGAACTGAGGCTGGGGGGGCAGAGAGTCCAGCTCAGTGGCCTTTCAGGGGTCTGCTTTGGCCTGAGGAAGGGATGCAAACTCATTCCCCCGGACTCCGGGCCCTAGGCTCCAGTGTATCAGGTCAGAGCCAGCTCTGTTGGCGCCCCTTGCAGACTGAGGCCACCTTTTGGATTCCTCTCTGAGCCCCTGCCCCAGCTGGGCCCTCCAGGCGCTCATTTGCTCACCCACTGTGAGCCAAGTGCCCAGCTGTGCCAGGCACCCTCCAGGGCTGGAGACTGAAGGAGAGCAGAGTGAAAACCTCACCTCACGTCATTCATGTTCAACAAGCATTCAAGTTCAACAGGACCAAAGCAGGAGTGGGGCCCAGACCCTTTCTACTGATAAGGGGCAGGGTCACTCACAGATCTGTTGACTCGCAGCCACTCCAGGGCAGGCTGTGTGCCAGGTGCCGAGGGTGCTGGCCTGTGAGACTGATACCACCCTGCTCTAACAGGTGGGGTCCGGTCAGTCACACAGATAGGTGCTGTGACCACTGGGGGACTGTGGCGCCCACTGGGGGGAAGTCGGGGGCGCTTCCCCATCAGAGAGCAGAGGGGGCCTCTTTGGTGAGCGAGGTCAGAGTCACCCTAGCAGGTGGCGGCGGGTCTGTGGGGAGGGCTGCGGCTAAGAGAGTATGAGTGCAGAGCAGGCCTGGGAGGGGCGTGCAGTGCTCAGGGCCTGAGTGGAGGCTCACGGCCTGGGGCAGTATCGTCAGGGCCACTGGTGAGGACAGAGGCAGGGGGCGGCCTGGGGCGTGCCACCCCACTAAAGCTGAGTCACAGGAGAGAATGCACTAGAAATAAATCAACACAATGCCATGATTGTTAGAGAAGCCAGGAAGGTGGAGGATGGAAGGAAGGGGTTGAAGGAGAAAGAAGTTGGGAGAGGAGGGCCCCAGGGGAACCCCTGCCTCTCCTCTTTCCTCCCCAGCAGCTTGGAAAGGCGACGGAAAGAAAACTGGTAAAGAGAAGCTCTGGTGTCCAAACAACGCTGCCCCAGCCCCCACTTCATCCTGGCCCCAGGGCAGGCAGAAGGCTGGGTTTTTGTTTAAAAAGATGAGTAAAACTCCAGGAGAGACAAGTCTGCTGCTCCGTTGGATGATGCTCAATAGAAACCTGCAGAGAAAGATGGTGACCCTTCAGGGGACCTCAGGTCACTGCTGCCACTGCCCACTCTCTCCGGATGGCCATTTAGATAAGAGTGGCGCGGTGATGAAGCCTCGGAGCAGGGGCGGCAAGCAATATGGTCTCCCCTCATCCTCCAAGTTCAGCGAGGACTGCCACTTGTCAAATGGTGTGGTGTCACCCGCTATGCTGACTCTGTGGGGCCACAGTTGGGTTGGTGGGGTTATGGGTATGGGACTGTTTGAAGACAGTTGAGGAGATGTGAAATTAGAAGCCAGAGGTCCTGGTGTGAGAAGAGCCTTAGAGATTTGAACTGGGACCCTGTCAAGTCTGTCGGGTGGGGTGTCTATAACAGTTTCAGTTTTCCTTATGAAAAAGGACCAGCCCAGTTTTTATCCTCTGCACTTTTTCTCTTGCTCTTTCTTTCTGTTTGGAAGGCAGATGTGATGTCTGGAGGTAGCACAGCCACTTTGCAACCAGGAAGCTATAAATCAGAGGACGGTGGAAGAGAATGAGCAAAAAAAAGCTTGTGATCTGGATGGCATGGTAGCTGCACCAGCCCGGCCCACTCGCCTCCAGGCTTTTGCTATACGGACGAAATCAAACAGCCCTGTTTATACTGCTATTTGTCTTCTACTGTTTGCAGCTAAAGGCAACCCTATGGATGCAGGGTTCAAATCCTTCATGTTTGGGGCTGGCAGATTGAAGAAAGAAAAATACAAGATGCCTCGTTAAGTTAGAATTTCAGATATAAACAGTGAAGAATTTTCAGTGTGAGTGCATCCCAGTCAGTAGCTGGGACGCACTCACACCGAGACCCCCCTGTTCACCTGCAGTCTGACTTCAACTGCAAGCCTGTTTGTGGAGGAAGCATCAGAACCCAGAGAGGTCTGCCCAGGGCCTTGTCCTGAGCTCAGCAGGTTGTGCCCTCTTTGTTCCGGGCCTCCCTTATTTCCATCCTGCTTGATGTCACTAGTGCTTCCTTTTTTTCAAAAAAAAAATTACACTTAAAAAAAATTATTTATTTATTTTTAGAGAGAGGATAAGGGAGGGAGAAAGAGTGAGAGGGAGAGAAACATCAATGTGTGGTTGTCTACTGGAGACCTGGCCTGCAACCCAGGCATGTGCCCTGACTAGGAATCAAACCAGCAGCCCTTTGGTTCAAAGGCCGGTGCTCAACCACTGAGCCTCACCAGCCAGAGAGCTAGAGCTTTCTTACAGCTGCCAAAATGGGTGTGTGAAGAGGATTTAGAAAAGTCACATGACTCCTCACCCAGGACAGAGTGATGAAGGGCGGTGCTCAGACAAGAGAAATGCAGAAAGTGAGAGCGGTGGATGCTTCCACGGCAACTTGACTGTGACATGACATTTTAATCGCATTTTAAAAAGTATCAGTCACCCATGGATGGGGGGGTGGACAACTGTTCCCTGCGGATAGTGTGTGACGACTGACCCAGGACTTGCAGGAAGTGCCCTGGCCCGAGGGAGCACTGTGTTGTGAAGAATGCTGAGACCCCACCTAAGCTCAGCAGAAATGTGCTGTGATAGATTGGCCACACCTGTAGCCCAGACTGGGCGGTGCAGACAATCCCCCACAAGACCACTTGAGAGGTGGACTTGGACTCAGACGTCCAAGTGTTCTCAGCAGCTGCGCGTCAGAGGTGATGCACCCTGGGAGTCACAGGTTCCCACCCCCTGACTGGTTTCTGCTCACAGATGCACCCTGGTTCCTCCTGCTCCAAAGGGGACACGTGCACCCTGTATCACAGGTGTTGGGCAACACACATGAACAAACGTGCTCTGCTGCCACACAGAGGAGGAGATAAAGAAGAGGCCTCTGTACCCTCTCTTCCTAGCCACCCCCCCCAACCCCCAGGGCAGCAGGGAGGCTCCAGGGCAGATAAGCGCCTGGCTAGGGGCAGCAGGCAGGATGCTGGGGGCTGGCTCCTCCCACAGCAAATCTGGAATCTGGAGGGGAAGCCAGAGGAAGCTGCGCAAGCCCAGAACAGGAGGGAGATAACGGGCCACAGCCCTGGAGAGGGGAGGTGACACAGGGTTTCCTCCCTGGGGTGAGGTCACTGTTCCCTGTCTGCAGGACATGCATTGGATGGGGCAGCGGGAGCCCTGAAGCATGGATGAAGTGCTCATTTTCCATGCTCTTTTCGGAAAAGAAATGGAAGATTTTTTATTGTGATTGAATACGCAGAATATAAAATTTACCCGTTCAGCCATTTAAAACAGAACAACAAAACAACGTTAAAAAGAGTGGGGCGGCGGCGGCAAGTGCCTTCGCACGGCTGCGCTGTCGCTGTCGTTGCCTCTACCTGGTCTCAGGGCTTTTCTCCGCCTCCAAAGTGAGCTCCATCCCCTTCAGCAGCTGCTTCCTGTCCCTCCCTCCCCCGGGCCCTGGCGACCACTGATCCACTTTCTGTGTCTGTGGGTTTGCCTGTTCTGGACTTCGTATGAACGGAGCGAGGCCTTTTGTGTCTGGCGTCCTTCTCTCAGTATAATTTTCACAGGTTCATCCATGCTTCCACCGGCTCATGCTCCCAAATTCTTTCAGCTGACGTCGCCACTTCACTGTTTTGGAAGTGAAGTGACCGGGCAAACCGCAGACCTGCCTGACACTACCTCCGCTGAATTGCAGACTGTAGCAGAGAGTGGGCGGGGAGGCAGCAGGCAGGGTTTGGGGTCCAGCCCAGAGGTTGAGGGGCTCCTCATTTCTCTGAGTCCCTATTTCCTCACCATGAAGGGGGGACACTGAATGGAGGGCAGTTGGCTTGCAGTGGTGTCCTCAGAAAGAACAGGGGTTCTGTTTTCCAGGGAAAAGAGTGCAGAGAATCCCCCCACGCCCCGCCCCCCCAGCCCTGCCCCATGCAGCAGGCAGGGTGTCTGTTGCCCTGTTGCTGGGATCTTCAAAATGAGCATGCACTCACGACTTTCCAGGGACCCGGGCAAGAGAGCTTAAAGGAATCTGCGGGGTCCTCGACTTCCAGACTATTCTAGAAAAGAAACAGGGCCTGTGGTCTGCCCATTCTCCTTTCTCACCTCACCTCTCCTGACCCTCCTCTGTGTGCTGCCTAAATCCCACCACAGTGCTTTGCCTCAAGGCATAAAGACCACCAAGCCTGCCATGCCCCTCCTCCCTTCCTCATGTCCTCTTGGTGTCAAGCCTGCAGCTGCCAAGGGTCAGTGGCCCTTAGGGGACATGCCTATGTTGACTTTCTGTCTATTGCTGATTGGGTCCCAGGCTCTGTGAGTTAGGTGTGAAGTTGTAGGAAATGGACAAGTTGCGAACTACTTTTGTTCCACAGAAAAGATTGCGCTTTACTGGCTGGTTTTTCGGTCTCCGCGCAGCACTATCCCCTCATGGAATGCACCCTGCCCTCCCTGGAATCAACTTTGCCCTCTGCTGGCTCCCTTATCAACGAGAGAGACACATCTTCGACACATGTTCATTTCAGAATTATGGTTTTTACCTTTTTGAAAGGTATGCTTCAAACTTTTCTTCCTGCCTGTCTGCCTACTTTCTTTCTTTTCTACCAGTTCATCCATCCATCCCTCCACCATCCATCCATCAGCCCTTCCATCCCTCCACATACCCCTCCATCCATCCATGCATCCATCCATTTACATCAGAATAGGAATTCAGAAGTGAGACGGGTGGGTCATTTAATAACAGGCCTATCTGAACGAAAAGCGAACAAGCATCAGTCTGGGTAGAGTGGTTTCCAGTGCTGACCGACCCGGCAGCTTGATTCTGTGACACCATTTCCATCAGTCACTAAATCTGCAGCTTCAAGGTTTTCATAAACGGGTGTGCAGTGTAGTAGAAAATGCACAGCACACTGCACACACAACCTTTGTGACCGTCTCCACAACAACACTCAGACGTGACAAACTGGCCCGTTGCTCCAATGCCACGGGCCCTACCCCCAGGCGTTGGTTCAGAACGGTATTTGGGGTTCATGATCCCAGCGGCCCTGGAACCTGCCCCTGCCGTGTTGCTCTGATTCATACCAAGTGGGCTGGGTGCCTCCAGGGTAGAAAGTTCCTGGAACAGGTTGTGCTGTGTGGCACTCACTAAAGCAGGGCTGCGGGGAGGGGTCGAAGGGTGTCAAGTCCTGACCCTGGGGCCAGGCTGTGGGGTGTAGCTAATTGTTACTTTTGCAAATCTCTCTGGCACCCATGGGCCACTGTCATCCACCCGAAAAGAGGCAGCCCTAGGGTTAGGTGTGGCTGAACGGAGTGAGGCCATTGTGTAAGAAATATCACCTTAAAGGGCTCTTGGCTTTTCAAAAACATTTCAGAAGGCCTGCAAGCGAAATTAAGTAAAAAATACTGCACAACTGGCCTCGAGAATAGGCCCTGATGTCCAACATGTGGCAGGTCCCTCCCCTACCGAGTGGCCGCTGTGCTGTCTTGGTGGGCAGGGGCAAAGCTGGGTGACAACACACCTCCTTCACAGACACGAGAGGAGAAAGGAAAGTGCTTTCCTAAGAGGTCCACAATGGGGAAATGTGATTACGACCACCGCCATCTCCTGGCCCAGACCCCCACAGGGTCCCCACTAGGCTCCCACAGACCCCCAGTGCCCCAGCTGGCTGCTGTGACATCAGAGGCAGCTGCAGTCTCCTGTCTCGCCCACTCCAGGCCCAACTGTAGGAGCTGGGGCAGCCCTACCAGCAGCGTGGGGCACTGCTCTATCACATGTTCCTGGGCTCATCAAGGGACTGGCGGAGGTGTCCTCCCACGAGCTCAGTCTCCTTTCCAGGACAGACCAAGTTCCCCTCGTCTGTGCCGTGGCTGATGTTGGTGGGCTGGGAGGCAGTGAGGGGCTCAGCCAGCAAATAGCAGCTGCAGAAGCCCCCCAGCCTCCTCCTCCTTCTAGCACCACGGAAGGCCAAGGCCTTTCCCCTGACCATCTAGAACCCCATCTCTTGCCTCCTGGAGTGAAGCGGGGTTCCCCATCTTGCTCGGAGGCCTCATGCTTCAAAGGTCACATCTCTCATGCTCATACGACGCCAGGACTTTCCCCAGAGCACTGCAGGTTTAACCCGTGCTCCGCAGGAGCACACAGGAGTCTCGGAGGGCCCCGGCCGCTGTGAGCGCTTGCACACAGCAGAGTGAGGGCCGGGTGCCCCGCCTCCCTGGCTGCTCTCCCACCTACTCCTCGAAGCTGGACTTCCCCCCATGCTCTCAGCTGAGTTGACTACTGAACCTATGTTCAGGAAACATGGGGCTCAGTTGGCTGAGGCCCCACTTGATCTCAGAGGCACCCCGCTCAGGGCCCTGCCTCCTGCCTAGGCTTTGGAGAACTAGGAACTGCCCCAGGAGCCACGCGCTACCGCTTACAACCTCCAGAAACTTTGCTGGACACTTTGTACAAAAGGCCTTTCCACCCAGAACTGGGATGGACTCTCCCTTATGACTCCATCCTCTGGCCCTGCCTGGGCTTGTACGACCATGGGGACAACTATGAAGGAGCCACTGGCACTGATGCCCTATAAAATGGCCACGAGGAGAGAAAATAGAAAATTGCAAAAGAACACATAGAACATGTAACAATGTAAAACACAGAAAGTCACAATGTACCTGGGAAAGACTCACAGAGCGGCTCGGCTCGCTGACACAGGATCGCTGACACAGGTCACCGGCTCCGTTTTACTGATAAGAGAATGGAGACCAGGGGGTGGGGCCGAGCAGCTAAGGGCCCCCTGAGGACGCTGAGCTGAGTCCAGCCCCAGCAGGCTGGCCTGAAACGGCTCATGAGCCCCCCTCCCCATCCCAGAGTGGGGTGGCCTCCGGGTAGGGGCCACTGAGTCTATAAAATTCCTTTTTAATGAGGAAGGGGCAGGGAGGGAGCCAGCTTGCTTCCCTGATGGGGCTTTTTCTGGTGTGTGTGTGTGTGAATTATTTCATAATTTAAATGAGAGATGGCCACCAAGAGAAAGGGATGAGACACACAAGGAGCACGTCAGAGGCCCAGATGCTGCCGGCAGGTGAGAACCGCGTTTCCTGTCTCCCGGGCCCCGTGGACTCAGAGCAGCTCCGCGAGCAGGGCTGGAACGTGAGCCGCGTGTGAAATGTTTCACGTGCCGGCAGCCGGAGTGAAGGAGTAAGGAGAGACAAGCAAAACTGGCTTTAATAGTCTGTTAAATTTGATCTGTCTGAAACGCTATCGTTTTTACAAGGGCTCAAGTTAAAATGATTAAGGTGTTTTGCTTCCTTTGTTTTGTCCGAAAACTTTGAAACCCTTTGTCAGGGAGGCTCAGGTCGGACCCGCAGCCCCAGGTGCTGGCAGGGCTTCAAGGCTCTGGCACTTGCCCTCCCCTGGGGCCAGAGGCCGCCTCAGTCCATTTCACAAGTGGCGAACTGAGGCTTAGAGGTGCGTGGTATGGAGAGAGGTGAGAGGTCAGGTAGGGGTGGATCCAGGGGCTTGCCCGAAAGGGGAGCTTCGTGACCCTGCCAGGGACAGCAGCCCCTGAGGGGCGGGGCTGCAGGACTTCAGGTCCAGCTGTCTCTGGGTCACCTCGGGAGGGAGGGAAGCACCTGGCAGTTTTGGTTTCCGACAGGAAGCTGCCTGCTCCTATCTTCCCTACACCAGCTGCACTCTCTGCCCCGAAGTTCTGGGTGGAGCCCCTGCCTGGAGAGCCCCCCAGGTGGGGACAGTCCCTCCAGCTGCAGACAAGGAAGCCCTGGCTGAAAGTCTAAGACCAAGTTCAGCCCCTCAGCTAGCCTACTGGGCCTTGGAGAATTTTGGGGTGCAATGCCCTTGAGGGCCAAAAACAGGGGAGTGACATGGGCTCTGACTTGCACTTTTTGTCACCTGACTGTCACATGCTTTTAGGTTGTGTGGTCCCAACCTTGGTCTAGAAAATGCTATGGTGGTGGAGGGAAGAGGGTGAGCTCTGACATCTCTCCGTCTGTCTGTCCATCCAGGGCCTGGAGGACACAGTGACAACGCACTGCACTGAGGACCCCTGGGAAATGAGCAGGAAGAAGGAGGGGGTCGGGCTGCTCAGCGCAGCAGTAGGTGTGAGGCCAGGAGGGGGCGGGTCCTGAGGGAGGCGGCCCCTGGAAGCCTTCAGGCAAACTACAGCCTCTCTGAGCTCTGGACTGAGCTCTGGGCATGGGGGTCCCATGCCCTGGCTGGCAGGAACTCTGCCCAGAGCAGGAGCTAGGAACCCGAGATCTTTGAATAAGAGAACTCAGCCATGAGAAAACCCTGGGTTCTCAGCCCCAGAACTCAGCAGAGGGGCCCCATTTCTGAGGAAGCCTGACCCTCAGACAGAGATGGTGGGGCTGGCCCTGGCTGGCCTGGGGTCCCAGGCCCCAGCAGCCTGGAGTGTGGGCCAGTGTGCAGGGTCTTTCCTGCCCCTCCTGCTTGTCCTTCCTCCCATTCCACCCCCCTCCTAGGGTCTGTGAACTTGGGGCTTTCCACAACACTCAAAATGTACATGACTTGGGAGGAAGGAGGAAGGGCTGGGAGCCCGCAGGGCAGAGTGAATCCCCCACTTCCTTCTCTGTGGGTTCCCTCTCAGCTGCTCCAAGCGGCCTTTGCCAGGGAAGGGACTGCAGGGGGTCACAGCTAGGGTTCCAGGAAGGGATAGGCATGAGGATGAGAGAAAGGCGGTTCTGGAAGGCCAGTTGGGCACTGGGCCAGGTGGGTACAAGTCAAGGGGGTGTCCCTTACCATCCCCTAGCCTCTGTGGATGCTGGCTGTCATCCCCACATCACAGACAAGCCTGCTGGGTCATGGGTCAGATGTCAGAGCTGGTTCCCCGCCCAGCCCTCCTATCTCACCTACTGCTCTGGTCCAACCTGCTGCCCTTGCAAAGGAGCAAACTGAGACTCAGGGAAGCCAGATTACAGAGACCAGAGCACAGAACCCTGCCAAAGGTCTCGTCCTCAAAGCAGCCTGCTCTGACCACCCCCCCAACTCCCCCACCCCCGTTCCTCGCAGGCCTCCTCGCCCACCCTGCACTGTCCATCCCCTCTACGTGCTTGTGAAGCTGTGCAGTCCCAGGGAAGGGGTGTGGCCATGTGTCCCTCAGGACAGTGAGTGCCATGCTGGCAAGTGGCCCCCTCAAGGAGGGACTCCTTTCTACACCCGCCCCCACCCCCACCAAGAGTGAAAGTCAAGTTCAGAGGGCCACACCCTCCTAGAACCCTCAGCTTGATGGAGTGGGCACTCAAACACCCATGTACACTTTAGTGGTGGGTGGTATTAGACCTGGGCAGGGGGAGCCCATCTTTCTAAAGGTTTCAAAACAGCAACCAGCAGAGGGGCAGGGGCTCCATGAGGATCATGGGATGGACAGGCAGCTATGCCCCATCAGCTGGGATGTGCTTAATCCAGGTGTCAGCTGTGGGCACCAGGCAGCACCTGCCTTGGGCTCCCTGGTGTGGAGCAGACAGACCCTATTGAAGGCTCTTGGAGGGTCCAGCTGAGGGTGTGGACTGCAGGGTGCGGCTTTCACACGAGAAGTTGTGAGTACAAAAAGGATCCCCATCGCAAGTCCCACCTGGGCTATATCTACTCCAGGGGAGGATGCTCAGCAGAAGGGGAGGTCTCCAGCCCTAACAGCAATGCTGTGTGATCTTCGGCAGGTTCCTTGACTTCTCTGATTTGTGCCCTCCCCTGTACAACCAAGTCAATGACGCCTTGAAGGGTGGCTGGGAGGAAGCCATACCTGCGGCTAGAAAGCCTGGAATGGAATCACCAGTCCTGCTCTGCATGCCCCCACCCCTCCACAGCCTGTATTTGGGGGAGCAATCACAGAGGCTCTCTCCCACGTCCTCAGTCAGGGCTCGCTGAGTCTGAGGCAGATCACGGCCCACTCACTGCCTTGTTCGAGAGACAGGTCTCCTGGTGCCTTCCCCGCTAGTCATCCAAGGGTTGCTGAGCCCCTGGCAATGCCATCTGTGTCCTCCCACCTGCAGTAGAGGCAGCCAAGCCTGAGCAGGGACTCTTTCAGATGTCCACATCTACAGGTGTCAGCTCAGGTGAGTGCACCTGAAGACAGGCTACACTCCATACTGCTGACCCGCCAGCTCGGGGGAAAGGGTGTGTGCAAGCACGGGCCTCTGACCCAGCTACCCTGCGGCACTGTGGCCAAGGGGGCACTAGGACAAGGACAGGAAAAGAGCCACATGCCAGCAAAACGTGCATGTGGTTTTGATGATGAGAATTTCATCAGTGCCTGCTGCAAAACAACTTTGGCTCCATAACAACTGATATGAATGACTTGGAGT
This sequence comes from Macrotus californicus, assembly GCA_007922815.1. Classification (NCBI taxonomy): domain Eukaryota; kingdom Metazoa; phylum Chordata; class Mammalia; order Chiroptera; family Phyllostomidae; genus Macrotus; species Macrotus californicus. The sequence continues at coordinate 129,148 of VMDR010000883.1, read as the reverse complement.
CCACAGACACCTGGCTGGCCTGGAGCGCACTTAGAGGGTGGGTGGTGCTAGGAGAGGCCCCTCTTCTCTCCCGCCATGGCTGCCCCTGGCCCTCTCCCCTCCTTCAGCCCCATCCCAAGTGGACATCTTTGAGAAGGAGCACTGGATGGGGAGTCTTGGCTCAGCTACAACAAGGTTGGGCCCCTCTTCCCGGCTGTGCAACCTCTGGTCAACTGCGGCCACGGAAGTGAAAGTGCATGAGAAAGCCCCACGAAGCCCAGTGCAGGCAGGTTAAGGGTGCCTTTCTTCTCAGGACAAGTCAAGAAGTGAAAGTGTTCTTTGCCTCCTCCAGCTGCCCCTGTGGGACCACTTCCTCCAGGAAGCTGGCTTGGATTGCGCCCTGTCCCCCTGGGTGACACCCTGCCCTGTGGGTCTGTCTCCCTAGGGTCAGATTCAGGGTCTGATGGATGAGGAGGACATGGGTGGCCAGTGGCCTCTTGCTGACTAGCCCAGAAGGCTTGCCCTGAGGATTTGAGGGATGGGGAAGGAATGAGCGAGTCTCAGCAGAAACTGCGGGTCCCACCCAGGGAAAGAGCACTGCACATTTACCAGGGGACGAAAGGAGACCCACTTTCCTAGGATCTGGGGAGGAGCAGAGTCCTCCCTCCACAGGCTTCCTCCCCTTCCTGACGAAGGGGCACGGGGGTGGGTGGGGGCTCTGCACTTGGAATCGGCTGCGGGACTCAGCCCAGAACATTCATTGGTCCTAAAGTTGAGCCCCTGCTCCATTGCCTTGTGCCCTGGACGCTGGTCCTGGGGACTGTCCAGGGGCTTCAGGAGATGTGGGCAGTTGGGACAGGATAGAGGTGGGTGTTCACTCTGCGGTTTGCCCTCCTGGGAGTGCCCTGGCTCCCTGGATGTTCAAAGCCCTTATTCCCTCTCCTGGCCCCTCTCTGTCTCTACCCACACTCACCCCCTTCCCAGACTTCTGTGCTGTCCCTGCCACTCTGTTTGGCCCTTGAAAATGGCTCCTTTGCCAGCTGTCCACACTCTATCGCCCCAACCTTGCGCTACTGGTTTCCTGCCAGGACCACCTGATCTGGCAAGGGCTTTGGGGCCAGATTCCCACCCTAAACAAGCCCTCTCACCATGTGCCTCTGCATTCATTCCTGGGGCCGGCAGAACTGGGGTCAGTTGCGCCTCTGCTCTTGCCTGCTGTGTGCCCCTAGGAGTCTCGGTACCTCCTGCGATGGCAGTCACAGGGGCTTGGCAGGCCCTGAACCTTGGGCCGGACACAGGAGCCCCCGGCACTGGGTGGTCGACAAGGAGGGAACAGGAGGTGGGGGGTGAGGCGGGCCACTTTGGGAAGAAGCCCTGCAGCGAGTGAGCAGAGTAGGGACAGGAGCGACGGTACAGGCCGAATCAAGTTTGCACAGACGCAGATGGACTGTTATTCCCAAGTCACAGGTCAGACGGTCACTGTGGGATTCGCGTTCAGTCCCTCATGGCAGAGAGAGGCTGTGACTCCAATGTCCTTTCACACGCTCCCTAATCCCAGATGCCCTGGGCCTCCTCTGTGTGAATCTGCCGGCGCCCACAGCTGGCCTTCCCCCACTGGGGCCGGGCTGAATAAAAAGCGGAGACTCCTCTCACTTCAGATTGCTCACCCCCTGGAGGCACCCAGGCTCCGCTGCCGCTGGAGGCCATGTGCCCACTCCCTAACCGTGCGCTGTGACAGCGTGGGCTGTGCAGGCTCGGGCACCTCCCCCCAATCCTGCTGCCTGGAATGCAGGCAGGACAGTTGGAGCACTGGTCACCTGGATTGGAGTGGCCCTAAACCCAATGACATGTCCTTATAAGAGCAGAGGACACGGAGACACACACAGAGAGGATGAGACAATGGAGTCAGAGACTGGAGTGAATCAGCCACAAGCCAGGGACACCTGGAGCCCCCGGAGTGGGAAGACCCGGTTTCAGACTCTGCCTCCTGGACTGGGAGGGAATTGATTTCTGTTGTGCTAAGTCACTGGTTTATGGTAATTTGTTACAGCAGCCCCAGAAAATTAATACAGCAGGAAGAGCATTCCAGGCAGAGAACATTCCAGAGACAAGCCTTCGGTCAGGTGGCAGCTAGAGGAGGAGCAGCAGCCCAGGGGAGGGAAGGCAAGGTGGGAGGAGGAGCCCATGCCATTTGGTGACTGTGGTGACCTCTGAACCCTGTCCCTAGACCAGGTGACCCAAGGCTGGGTTCTGGCAGTTTCAGGCTTCCTCACAGGACAGTGCCCTCCATGGGATTTGTCCTGACACCCCCAAACATCTCAGCCTGCATTTGCTTGGACACCTCCGGTGACGGGATACCCACTACCCGGTGCTCAAGCTGAACTCTACTACCTGGATCTCATGCTAGCCTCTCGGTGATACCGAGCAGGCCTGTCTCAGGGTGGTCCCCGCCCCCAGTACTCACATACTCCCCGACACACACACGACCCTCCGCTGCTTCAGGCTCAATCATGAGCAGATTTCAAGGCCTCCACTCCCCTCACCTCTTCCCAGAGTCCTGGAGCCCACCTCTCCTTTCTGTGGAGGCACAGCACCCTGACCTTCAGTCTGTGCATCTGGAAAGTGGGCTTGTGAGGACAAGCCCCCAGTTCCTGCACAGCTCCTAGTAAATACAGTAGGTGTCTAATAAACCTGAGCACAGCAAACTCTCCTCTGAATGGAGCCATTCCTTCCTCCCCCAGGTTGTCACCTGCCTTTGGTGGCTCCTCAGCACCGTGGGGTCCTGATGGGTTCCAGACCCTCTGCCACAGTGGGGCTGATGAGAATGCTAGTTCTCGAGGTGATGGGCCAGAGAGGGGACAGGCTGCTCAGGGCTGCCCTGCATGTGGCCATGGGATCTGATGGTTCCCCCATCCTCAGCCCTGAAGCCCCTCCTCTCCTGTCTTCTACCGAAGCAGGGCAGCATGCATTTATGTGTGCTCTTGGACAGAGGAATCTCACACTTCAGCTTTAAAAGATGGGATTCGCTGTCTTCCCATAGTTTAGAGCCACTGAACATGGTGTTGGGTCTCACAGGCTTTCATGGACGCCAGGGAAGGCCACAGGCCCAAGAGGCTGCCCGGGGGCTATGCTGCCCGAAGGCCTCTCTTGCCCCCCTAGGACCCCAGGGCCCCCGGCTTCCTCCCCGATACTGCCTCCTGGCATCACAGAGCCCAGCGTTCCACCCCCTGGGGGAGCGGGAGGATGGGCAGGATGTTTCCTGGTGTGGCTGTGGTTATCTTTGGGGTCAGCTAATTTAGAGAACATGGGACATGACCTCCTAAAAGCCAGTGTCACAAGGCTGGGACCTTTGTGCCCAGGTAAGCCCTCAACCCCACCCACTAACCAAATACATGCTGCTTTCCCTCCTCCCAGTGAACCCCCCCACTCCAAGCAAGCAGTACCTTTCTTGGGGTGCACAGTGACCATGAGGTCAATAAGCCCATGGCTGAGAATTTGAGTCAGAGGTCCCCCCAGACCATTGGCCCCGGGGATCTGCAGCCCACCCATCATGGCGGGTGACATGAGTACAGCCAGACTCATGGCTGCCTCTTGGCCTCGCATTCTCTCACAGGTCAATACCCCCAAACCCCACCGTCCAAACAAAGTAACAGCCAGTAGTTCTCACATGCACCCCACCCTCCTCTCCCCTTCTTTCCTGTCCTGGCCTTTGAGAGCCACTCCCACACTCCAGCAGGAAGCAGGAGAATGGGGGTTGACACACAAGGAAACTGAGGCGCAGGTAAGGAGAGGTTGGCCCAGGGCACAGTGGCAGGTGGCGGAACCGGGCTGCTGGTTGCAGGACAGAGGGGTCAGGTAGGGCTGCCTGTGGTGCCCATCAGGAGCTGGACCGGTCCAGAATACCTTCCAGGGCCAGCGACCTGGCACCTCCCCGTAGGCATCTTCTCCTCAATTAGGAGAAGCCAACAACATGCTTGTACTGTGTGTGAGGTCAGACCACTCCAGCTTGGGATGTGTCTGAGTGACTGATGGAGTCCCAGCCACAGAGGGTTGGCCCTTGGGAACCTGCTCAGGGAACGTGGTCTCTCTGCAGAGGAGAGAGGGCTGCCCCTGGGTTGGGGTACTGAATATGGGTGTCAGGGGTCTGCTTGGTCCCTGGAGAAGACTGTAGCAGTGAGACTTGGAGCTGTGAGCTCTGGAAGGTTCCAAAGTCTCCTTGGAGCGTGACCACGTGGCTGTGGGTTAAGGAAGGGGGCCATCTGCTTGCAATTTTTCTGGCCCCCGTGTCCTGGGATGAGGTCTTGCAGGGTTCCCAAGGGCTTAACAGCTGAAGGCAGGGCTGTTAGGAAGGACAGAGGCCAGGTTCTTTGTGGCCCCCACTTCCTGCTGACACTGGCTAAAAAGGGCGGGAAGGCTGGCGGGGCTGCTCCTTGGCAGGGGCAGGGGCAGGGTCCAGTATGGACCATCACTTGTTCCTGGGGCCCTGGGCTAGGCCCTCTCCCCTCTGGCCTCAGTTTCCTCATCCAATCTCCACATCCTGGGATGTCCCAGGAGAAGGGCTCTGTGCACCCCACCCGCCTGCACATCACCCCCCTCACCGAACCCAGGACCCTGCCCACTGAGGAGCACAGAGCCCGCTCTCCTAATGGGACTCAGCAGCCCCTGTCTCCAGCATCTGCCTCTGGGTGGGGCCCACATGCCCCGCCTGGCACCTGGTGGGTCCTCCCTGAGCCACCTGCCCCAGCTGTGCGGGACATGCCCTGTGGGGAGGCTGTGTGGATGTCTGAGGTAAGTCAACACAGCAGGCTGGAGCTGTCAACAGAGCTAGGCAAGCAGCAGCTTGGAGATGTCACCCTCTCTGGCCACCTGCTCCAGCTGCTCTCCCTTCCCCCCATCCCCTTACCTGGGCTGTCCTTCCTGGGACCCCGGGGAGTTGAGCAGCTGGTGGATGCCAGGAGCCTGCTATCCAGCACCAGGGATGCGTGGGACATGGAGCTGGAGGTGGATCCGGGAGACTGAATCCTGGATGCGAGGCGGACAGCCCTCCAGGAGCCAGCAGGGGCCAGCGTGGGGCTGGGGTCGAGCTTGGCTGTGAGTGAGTTTACCGACTTGGTGGGGCCTCAAGGGTCAGATGAGGGGCCTTGGCCAGCTGGGGTTTCTGAGAACCAGAGGCCTCTGTGTCCCAGTCAGCTCCGGGCCTTCAGGCAGCCGCTGTCTCCTGCCTGGGGAAGGGGTGGGAGGCCACAGGGGCTCATGTGATTCGGGGCGGGCTTGGGGAGGCTGGCGGTGGGGGGAGGTCTCCCTGCAGCCTGCAGGCGAGGCAGCCAGCTGTGTCACCGTGATAGTGTGGCGGGGGGACAGGGAAGCAGCCATGCAGCTGTGCCTACTGCTTCCTCAACAGGAACCATCTGGGCCCAGCCCTGCCCAGCCTTCCCTCTCAGCCATTCCGGTCTGACTTTCCAACAACTTCCTCCTACCGCAGGCCAGTGACACCCCACCCACCTGAGCCCTGGCCTGCTGGGTGTGTTTTCTTGACCTGGGTGGGGGCTCAGAGTAGCACATGGGGTCAGTGTCCATCCTGGCTGTCTCTACCTGCCAGCCTCACCCACCTGTCTTCCCACCCTCCTGGCCCTGGCCCTGCCTCCAGCCCCGGGTGGTCAGGGCTCCCCTCCCACTCCTCCGGCCAGACTTTTCCTGGAGCCCTGTTCTTGGGGCCAACCCTCTGTCGGCATCGGCTGTGCCCTTGAGCCAGACCTCGAGGTGAGTTCTGGTCCGGTCCAGATGCTCTGGCCAGCCCCTCTCCACTCAGGGCTCTGCAGCAGCTGCCTAGGTTTGCTGGCCTCATCCACCCTGGAAGTACTACCTGCCAGGAGCCCCCTCTTTGTGTTTGGATTCCTGCGCAGCGTTGTGGGGGTCCTGGCCTCCTGGCTGGGAGCTCCTTTGAGACCCATATGCCCACTTCTCAATAGATACCTTGGGGGAACGGGGGGCCAATTCTGACTCATGGATGGAATTTCTGGAGCAGCTGGGGCTGCTTCCCAGTCTGAGGGACTCCACAAACCACATCAGAGCCCTCTGTGACCACTCGGACACCAGGGGGTGTCCTGGAGTCTCCTCCCTCCTGGGCACCTAACTGGCAAAGAGGAAGCACATCATAAGCACTAAAAAGCTCACCACTGTGAAAAGCCAGCAGATAACAAGTGCCTTCACAGAGGAGACGTGTGCCCTGTTACCCATGCCCCTCTGCTAGCCCTGTGGCCCACTCCCTGGGGACCAACCACAGCTGCAGGTGCAGTGGCCTCCGCCAGGCCACTGTGTGCAGCCTGCAGGCCCAGGTCTGGTGCACAGGCTCCTGGGCTATTTTGATTGAATTGAGTTTTTGGGTGATGCCTGCACATGATGACTAATTCAAGCAGTGCAGAAGGAGGCACCGAGAAAAGGACACACTTCCCCTCCCCCTTGTCATTCCTCAGAGGCCGTTTCTGTCACAGTAGTTTGGGCATCCTTCTAGACCCATGCAGGGACAAGACTGCTTGTTCCTGGAAGGGGCTGCCATGTGCATGGCCTCCCTACGTGGCTCCACAGCTCAGGGGCAGAGGAGGGGCTGCGAGCCTGGCCAGCCCCTGAGCATCACCATTGTCCTCATGGCCCTTCCTTGCTTCCCATGCTCTGACTCAGACTGAGATTCAGGATCTGAGGCAGCCTGGCTGCCCTCCCCTGGCCAGTGTCCTCCTTGGCACAACACAGTGACTGTAGTGGTCCCAGCTCCCAGATTGTTTCTGGGAGGGGAGACACTGCACTGAAACTCTGAGCGTGACCTGCCACACGATCGGCACGCGGCGATGCAGCTGTGACTCTGAGAGCTGGTAGTAGTATTCTTGTCACTGTCATTGTTGTTTTCCAGGCCTCAGGAGGTGGGTGGGGGGTGGGTTTTTGAGTCAGGAACTGAGAAGCCCTCTGTGAAGCCAACAGGATGGCAGCCTGGGTGGGGCAGCCCCCACGCCCAGCTCTAGGCAGATGTTTGGGTGTCTTGCACCTGTGGGAGTACCCCTCACAGATGGGATACTTCCACTTTTGTGATGAATCCTCTGTCCTACCTGGTTTTCTAATTATTGGGGCTGCCAGAGTTTGGGTCGGAAAGAGAAGAAAGTTGCCCATGAGTGGGGTCTGCCCTGGTCCCTCGGTGGCCACCTTGGGGGTACTTGCCCGCTCCCTGCTCCCCCACCCCCTGCCCCAGGCTGGGCAGTTGGTGTCTGTGGGGAAGCGGACGTTGGCTGTGGCTTTTGGAGCTGGGCGGCCCGGGAGATAAGGAGCTGAGGAGGAAGCTGCTGCAGCTGGAGGTGGTGGGAGGGGGTGGGGTCCTGGGCTGGTCCCGCAGAGACCATTGCCATCTGCAGGGGGAGGGGAGTAGAGCAGAGGGGGCCAGGGACCTCCCCTCTTCCTTTCCTCCCACCTCCCCCACTTTTCCCTTTACCACCTCCCTACAAATACTATGAGGGTCCACTGTGGGGTCATACAAGGGCCCAGGACAGCCCTATTCCTGCTCAACAATCCCCTAACAGATGTGGCCCATGAGGCTGTTAGCGGAGGTGATTTGGAAGCTGTGACTGAGGGATCAGTTAGGAATTGCCCATAGGGAGGTGGGGAGAGCCCAAGTAGAGGGGCCCTGAGACGGTCTCACAGGACTTCAGAAAGGTTCAGGATAGTCAGAGAGCTGGAGGGAAGCCAGGAGGGGATGACCCTAGGTGGTGGCGGGCAGGGAAGCCCACTAGACTGGGTTTCATATTTCTACCTTTTCTCCAAGCACATAGGAGTCTCCGGGACTGCTGGGTAGATGGATAGCTAAATGGGTTGATGGGTGCCTGATGGTGGATGGATGGATGGATGGATGGGTAAGTGACAGAAAGGGGGGAATGGGTAGATGAGTGGGTGGGTGGCAGGCTAGCGGGCTGAGTAGAGGGGTGGATGGGTGGATGGGAGGTGTGGGTAGCTGGATAGATGACAGGTGGTTGGGTAGGTGAGTAGATAGTTGGATGGATAATGGTTAGAAAGGTGAATGGATGAATGGATAGGTAGAAGGGTAGATGGATAGGTAAATGGGTGAGTGGGTGTCTGGCTGGAGGGGTAGATGGGTAGATGGATGGATGAATGGGTGGGTGGATGGATGAACGAATCAGTGGACACACAATGCATGGAAGTCTTATACCAGTCCTATTTAAAAGAGGAGGGTGCTACTTTAGAGAGGTGACATCCACAGTCACAGGGCCCTGGAAAAGGAATATAAGTCACCACCAGGCAGCCCTGGAGGATGCTGAATGGGGAGATTTGGGCAGCTTCATGTGAGCCAAGTCAGGCTGGAACCCTCTAGCCCAGTGCCTAGCAGGCAGCCAAACTCTGCATCCAGGTCCCGAATGAGGTTTCACCAGGTGGTGGTGGGCAACAGGGATGGGGCAGGAAAAACCTGCCCCATGCTCTGGCTCAGGGCAGCCTCAGGCTGGATGTCTCACCCACCACTCCCCAGCTCAGGGTGCCGCTGAGCAAACTGGGAGCCCTGGGGAAGGTGCCACGTGTATGCCTGAGTGAGTCGGAGGAAGGAAATGAAAATGCTAACAGTGACAGCTATGATAGTAAAGCTCCAATTTACTGAGCACTGAAATGTGCCGACAGCTTCTCGAGGTCTTGTTGAGTCTGCTCAGCACCCGAGGAGACTGGAACTGTTAACACCCCATCACTAAGAAGCTCAGAGCAATCTCCTCATGTCACCTGCTCAGACAGCTGGGGTTTGGGACCCAGGCTGGATCCAGACCAGGCCCTGGAGGTGGCCAGGGAACAAGGTGGAGGATCCTGCTGCGATGATGACCCCAACCTTCCCACACACAGCCCTTCTGGTCCCACCCTTGATCTCTTTGCTCCTCACCATCCACTCACCTCCTTGAGTGGGAGGCAAGGCTGCCCATTCAGCAGAATGGGAAACCAAGGCTCAGAGAGGGATGCTGTAGAGTGTCACTTCTGCATGACCCAGCACTCCTGGGGGTGGGGGGATGGGCCTGGCCCCAGACCACATGCCTGCAACACCGCATCCTCTGGGTCCTGGGGTCTTGCCCACTCTGCTCCCTTGATCAGCCATGCTTCAAAGGGGAAAGCCCCTCCCCAATACTTTCCCTTTGAGGAGCCCCAGGTGGAGGGTGGGGTAGGGTGAGACCCTGGGCACTGACTCTGTCCTGGCTCCTGGTTTCTCTCTGACTCTTTGGGCTGAAGTTTCCCACGCCCCTCGGCCAAGCTGCTCTGCCTGCAGAGAAGCCGCATCCGGCCCTCACTTTAGTGATGGACTGTAACTGCATCCCCTTTCAGTCCACAGGGTCATGAGCTCAGCTGACCTGGGCACAGGGTGTTTGCTTCAGAAAGAACAGAAAGAAGCCTCTTCTGGACTTCAATATAGTTTTTTCCTTTTTGCCCTTTCTTTCTCCTCTCCATCCTGCCTTGGGGTTGGTAGCAGCTTAAAAGGGGAGGAGACTGGCTCAGGCACACCAACCAACCTTCTAGAATGTTTGCAAGATTGTCATCAGCTCCCCTGGAGGGCAAGTCCCACCTAAGCCAGGCCTCGCCTCCTCTCAGTGTGTGAGAATAGACTCCCAGGCTGCTTAAGGCAAAAATATGGCATATAGGGACATATTTGTATGTAAATATTTGCAGCCGCAAGAGTAGCTGGGAGATGAGGTCCTGTTCCTGTGTGTCTCTGAGGAAGCCGGGAATCTGGACCATATGGTTTCTCTTCAAGCTGCCTCTCTTCTTTGTGAAGGTGGCAGCAGGGCAGAGGCATGCACGGGACAGACTGTCAGGTGTTGGTGGCTGCTGGGGCCCCCTGGGAGTGCCTGGAGTCTGATGACCTGGGCCTAGGTCCCAGCCCTGTGTCTCACCAGCTGCTTTGTCACCTCCCCAAGCCTCATTTCTCCCATCTGCTGAATGGGGCATGACCAAGCCTGCAGCCCTGGTGCTGAGGTTTGGGGCAGTGCAAGGAGCTGGGCCCAGTGCTGGCCACAGTGAGTGCATGTGCCTGGCAGCCCCCAGCAGCGTTGTTGTTATTTTTCTCTTTCTCACTCTTGGCTCTCATCCAGGTCAGGGGAAGAACCAGGTGTTTGCCTGTGGCCCAGCGGGTAAACCAGATGGCCTGTCGCAGGATCATCTTCTTGAGAAAGAAAGTGGGCTCAGATGCCTCCCCTGGCCACACAGAAGGCCTCTGAATTCCTGCCTCCTCCTGCCACCAGAGTGAGTCTCCTCCCAGCTTGAGAGACACCTGGGAGCCCTGGAAGATGGGAACAGTTAGGACTCAGGTTGGGCCAATGACATGCCTCCAGTCAAGAGCAGTCACTGGCTCACCGTCTCCCACTGAAGCCAGGCCAAGTCAGAGCTCAGCATTCCAGGCAGGCCCTGAGCAAGCCATCCTCCGTGTGTGGCTCCAGGCAGTTTTTGTGAAATTCTGTTCTCTAGGGGGCCCAGTGCTGCCCCTTCCCCCACATCCAACTTAAGTGTCCTCTCCTAAAGTCATGGGGCTAGGGTGATTTAAGTTAGCAAAACCCTGTGAGATGGCCCAGTGTCATGGTTTCAGACTGGGGTGTGCTAGAGGAGGGTCCCCCAGGGGGCTACGAGGCCCTCCCCAATTTCCAATGGAGAAACAGAGGCCCAGTTGGGGAGTGGGTTCAGTGATTTGCCAAAGGTCACCAGGCAGTGAGTGGAAGAGCCATCCTGGTGTCCTCCTTCTTATGTTCTCCCTCCATCATTGGCCCTCAAGCAGGGTTGGCAGTGGCCCAGGTTGAGCCCAGGGGCTCATGGGCACAAAGCTTTGCATTTCCATTGCAAGTACCAGAGTATCCGGCTAACAGTGGTTTAACAAACACAGACATTTAATTATGTGGCAACCTGGAGGAAGGGTGCTGGATTGGGTGCAGAAAGTCGCTGGTGTCACCAGGGAGCCTGGCTCCTGTCGTCCTACCTTCTGCTAACTCTTGTGCACCGGCTTTGCCTCGGGCTTCCGAGTCAGCTGCTGCGGTTTCAACCACCATGAGTTCTGGCCACTGCTTTCAAGGATGGAGGAAAAGGACCCAGTGAGGAAAATCTTCCCCAGAATCTCCAGGCGGTTCTGCCCTTTCAGTTTACTGACTGCCTGAGCCCCACAGCTGTGTCTAGGAGTGAGGGAGGCTGGGTACATCCCTGTGGTCCTGGCCATGGAGACCGTGAGCTCCCCATGTTCACCGGGGAGGATGGGGATGGGAGGGAGGGCTCAGAGGAGGCAGGACTGGAAGGAGAGGTGGCGCTACCCCTGAGGCTGTGGCAGGGGTGGGTTTAGGAGAGAAGAGTGACCCTTCATGGTGGAACCTGGGTGTGGACAACACATCTTCAAATAGTGACAATGGGGTACAGGAGTCTCTCCTGGAAAGAGGCTCAGGGGAGCTCTGCTGGGACTTAGACAAATGAAGCGTGTACCAGGGGCTGGGGAGCATATTCACACCTGCAGACCGAGGGGGCCCTTCTCTTCCTGGTGGAGGGTCAGGAGGCAGCAAAGTCTCCCTGCCGACAGACTGTGTAACTCTCACCTACAGAGGCTCCCTGGGGAGCAACAGCGGTGTTTCCCTCGGCTGGGTGGCCCCTGCCACCTGGTCAGACTACTCCACTGCTGGCTATTGCTGGTGAGGAACATGTGCTGGGTGCCTGCAGGACCCTGGCGTCCTCTCAGCAATGTCTCCCTTCCAGAGGCCTCCAGGAAGCCCATGTGGCTTCACGTTAAAGCCAGGTCTGCTATCTGGTGCATACGAAGAGCCCAGAAGAGACTAGCTTCATTATTTCCACTTAAAATCTCAATTCTTACCTTTAAAATGATGTGTCCCTGATTCCTTTAGCTGCCCTTCCAATCACCATATATTGATATTTATGTCTATGGAGGGCAGCCTTGTCTGTTTCTTCACAGCCACGTCCCCAACACCTGGGGCCGTGCCTGACACACAGTAGGTGATCAGCAAGCTCTTGCTGAATGGAAGAATGCACGAATGGATGAGCGGGCTGCAGTCTCCTCTGCGCTCGCCTCGGGAAGCTGGATGTGACCACCATGGCCCATGTCCGGTTCCACATGGTAGGCCCCCGTGTGACTCTTTCCTTTCTCTCCTGGATGGGAGCCACAGGTAGGAGCTCATTCCCCCAGGCCTCCCCACCACTGAGAACCACACTCGCGGCTGCAATCATGGGGGCCCTGGGAGACAGCTGGCTAATGCCTGGAGAATCTCACCCTCCTTAGGAATGAGGGAACATGCACAAAGTACATCCGGTCTCATAGGACCATCAAGGCTGGGAAGAGATACAACACCGCATACTGGTGGAACAACTGGCTTGGCACTCAGGCTGCTGTGCCTGGCCTGCATGGTCGTGATTGAAGCAGGCTCTTGGACTGCCCTGGGCCTCAGTTTCCCTATCATCAGCCAGGAATAACAGGGTGTTGTGAGAGGAAGCACATTGTTCTCTGCAGAGCCCTGAGTGCAGAAAGAGCCCTGGGTGAGGCGGGCCTGGCGCTGCAGCTGACCTGCTGGCGGACCTTGGCTACAGGACATCTTCCTGCACTGGGCTCCCGCCACCTCAGCCCGCACCATCTCCCATCCCCGCCCCAAACAATTGCCCTGGGGTCGCTGTCTGCAGGATCCTGGTTGGAGCTCTGAAGTCTGGAGGCTGCATCCGGCAGCCTTATCTCAGTTCCTGGGAACTTCCCCTGGGCTGGCAGCGAAGGTGGCCCCGAGATACTAGACGTGGGGGTGGGTGCTTTCCTGTCTGTGACATGATTAAGTAACAAAAGCAGTTGCTGGTGGGAAAATCAGCCTTGACACCCACCATCTGGCCCTGCCCAGCCCTGCTCTGCCTCTCTCCCAATTTATCTCCCTTGGCCCAGCCCTGCTGGCTGCCCATTATCACTGCCAGGGTGGACTGGGAATTGCAATGTCCCAGTGTCTTTTCTAGAAGCTTCTACCCAAATCCTCAGCCAAATCCAAGGTGCAAAATGAGGATCCTTCCCCAGGGGCATCTTCAGCCAGGCTGCCATGTACTTGCCCCAAGCAAGTCCCTGTCCCCTCCGGTCTGCCCCCCACCATGAAAATCTCCTCCCACCCCACCCTGCTGCACAATGCTGTTTTGCTCACACCTGCGCTCAGTATGGGTTCACATCAGCCCCCAAGTCTAACCGAATCCAAAAATATTAAACCGGGGCCCATCTGTCGGCCAACTGATGAACGCAGATGTGCTCTGGATTTCAGAAGCGACTGGCAGCCAGTCAAAGCTGTTAGAAGAGGCACCTGCTGCCCCATTCCCCCCACTTCCGCTGCCCCTCCTAGCCCCAGGATCCTGGGGGCCAAAACAACCCCCTCCTCTAGAAGAGGCTGGCTCCTCCCCCCACCTGGATCAGGACCCACAAAGAGCCTCACCCACCAGCTGGGAGGCAGGACACCCCCCCCCCCAATCCAGCTGGCCCCTTTGCCCTCAGCCCCCACGATGTGAGCCTGGCCAAGGGGTTACAGCAGGGACAGGGCCAAGGACTCTGCTCTGAATGGAGATGTGGAACAGCCCAGCACCAGGTACCAGGTACAGCCTCCTCGGGGCACTCGCACCTGCAGTTCCCTCCACCTGGAGCACTCTCCCCAGGGACCATTCGGCCCACTCCCCCACCTCCTTCAGATCTTTGCTCAGATGAGGTTGGAACTAAACAGGACTGTTTTTATCTTGCTTTGAGGTTCAGGTCAGACCTGTCTGCATCATCTTATGAACACCTTTACTGGTGTTCTTTCAAGAGAGGAAGATAAAGGAAAAAGGAAGATGTCCCTCCCTCCTCCAAACCCCCTTGGAGGAGGGACAACAGCAGAAGCAAGAGACCAGAGAGGAGGCTGGGATCCAGGAGTGGAGGACGGGGCTGGACCACGAAGGCCGTGGCAGGGGGAGGCATGGGGAGAAGGGGCTGGAATCTGGATGTGGCTGGAGGAGGAATGACAGGACAGCCTGTAGAGGAGAGCACTGAGGCCTGATATGTGGCTGCCCTGCCCCCTTCCTCTTGTCAGGTGCCCACTTCCTCCCAGGTCCCTGCCCATGAGGCTCCCCTGCAGTCACTGGCTGTTCAGTTCCATGAACAGCCAAGTGAGTGGTGGCCCCGGGCCCAGGGATTGGCTAGCTGGGTATGAACCAAGGCCTGCCCTAGAGGGAGACAGGCCATTGCAGCCGAATCCTGGGGACTAGGCCTGTCACTGGACAGGTAGGGAGAGCCACACCCAGGCCCTGGGAAAACACCGTGGGGCCTCACCCCCCGTTCAATCCCGCTGGGCCCTCACCCTGAGTTCTCACGGGGCATGCAGGGGCCTTTCACTGTGGCTATGGGGGCTGTGGTGGGCAGGAGGGTAGTCTGCTTCTAAGGCCCTTCTTTTCCTCCTTTGTCCCCTCCCACTGAACAAAGGTGGGCACTGAGGGCCACGATCTCCCAGGCAAAAGGCAGCGGACCTGGAATTTGAACCAGAGTCTCCTCCAAGTTTCAGATATCCACATCCTCTGGTCCCATTGACTGAGATGTGGGACCCAGGCCAGCCCTGCTTTGCTGAGCAGCCAGGCCGGGTGCCCCAGGCTGTGTCTTCTCAGCAGCGGTCACAGCCAAGAGCCTGTGGGAGAGACTTTGAGCCAGGGAGCTTCCCGCTCAGTGCTCCTGCAGACCCTGAGGAGCTTCTTGGAGCAAGGGCTCCCCACACAGGGACTCCAGGCCCCCATCTGTCACCCACCCCTCAGAAACCTCAGTATCCTCATGTGTCAAATGGGCATCCTGGTGTTTGTAAAGACTTTATTTGTTTTGGAGAGAGGGAAAGGAAGGGAGAAAGAGAGGGAGAGAAACATCGATGTGAGAGAGAAACATTGATGGGTTGCCTCTCCTATGCGCCCCCAATGAGGGGCCTGGCCTGCAACCCTGACAGGTGCCCTGACAGGAATCAAACTGGCAACTGTTTGCAGGATGACGTCCAACCCACTGAGCTACACCAGTCATGGCCATCTTGGTGTTTTTATTAAGAACTGCCCAGATCTGTGAATTTCAAGCCTTTTTGAGAACAATCTATAGTGAAAAATACATCTTTAAAAAATATTGTATTTATATATTTTTAGAGAGAGGGGAAAGGAGGGAGAAAGAGGAGAGAAACATCAGTGTGTGATTGCCTCTCACACGCCCCCTGCTGGGGACCTGACCTGCAACCCAGGCATGTGCCCTGACTGGGAATCGAACCAGTGACCCTTTGGTTTGCAGGCTGGCGCTCGATCCACTGAGCCACACCAGCCAGGGTGATAGAGGGAAATACATTTTATATCCTGCCCGATATTTACATGCTCATGTGTGTTGCATAAATAACATGTTATTTATATGTGTGGATGTATATGTAGACATAAAATTTGTGTGTGTAGTATATATATATGTTTATGCTGAAAAAGTTGTGTAAGGCAACACTATCCTTACCCTTCTGGGAGTGGTGATGCTTCTATTTTATGTAGCTTAGCATTTCCTTAACCTTTTCATTGTGAAAAACACTCCTTTGTGTCACTGTGGCTGGCAGCCTCCAGAGGCTCTGTCGCCTTCCCCCTATAGCCTCTCTCCTGACTTCCATGATGCTCATGCCCCTGTGTGCTTCACCGTTTAGCTGTCCCTCTATTTCTCCCTAAATGCAGAGTGTAGTCTTGTCAGTGTGTGACTGGGACCACGAGAGCTTTGCTTCCCGTCCTGTGGTGATGAGCGTGGCTGCTGTGTGTACGGTCGTCCCACCTGACATTGCTTCATCAGGAATGGCCTCTCTCTCTCCCTGGGCTCTTCTGGGTTTGCACTGTTACAAGCACATTCACTAATGTTCTTGCATCTCCGGGTGCATGAGTGACCTGCTGGGTCCTAGGTTTGTGCTTCCCAGCTCTCATATTTCCCATTTTATTCTACAGGATTTCGCTATAAAAATGCTGACCATAAAACCTATGCTGAGTGAAAGAAGCCGTTCACAGAAGGCCACGTGTATTTGACCCCATGTATATGAAATGTCCAGAAGAGGCAAATCCACAGAGACAGGGAGTGGATTGTGGTTGCAGGGGCTGGGGATTTGGGGAAAATGGGGAGTGACCGCCGATGGTCCAGAGTTTCCTTTTGGGAGAATGGAAATGCTCCGGAGCTTGGTGAAACCGCTCTGGGTGTGACGTTGAAACATCTGTGAGCAGCTGCTGTGCCCAGCCCTCTGAGGACCCTGGGACCCCCACCCTGTCCTGGCTATCCCAGCCCCTCCCACCAAGGCTCCCAAGAACCCCCACCATCCAGCAACTAAAGGGGTGATACCAGACTGGGCGAGGGGTCTCTGGGACCCTGCTCCAGCATCACATGATGGCCGAGCCGGCTCGATGGTATGTGTGGGAGTGCCCCGGGGCCCTGAAACAAAGTCCCACCCAGTGGGTGACTGAAAGCACAGGAATGTGCTCTTCCACAGCTCTGGAGGCCAGACGTCTGAGACCACAGTGCTGGCAGGGCTGGCTCCTCCTGGTGCTGTGAGGAGAACCTGTCCAGGCCTCTCCCCCAGTGCTGCTGGTCTGCTGTCAGCCTTTGATGTTCCTGGGCTGGTAGAAGCATCACCCCATCAGTGCCTCCATCTCCACAGGGCGTCCTCTCTGTGCGCACGTCTGCCTGTGTCCAAATTTCCCCCTTTTATAAGGAAACCAGACATGTTGGCTTAGACCCACACTAAAGATCTCATTTTAACTAATTACACCTGCAATGACCCTATTTCCAAATAAGGCCACGTTCTGAGGTCCTGGGGGTCAGGCCTGCAACATGAATTTGGGGGAAACTCAGTTCAATCCAGGACAGTTAAATGTCCTGAATTTCACCTCTGCGCCAACCCTGGCTTCCCAGAGAATTGATGCAATGTGGAGCCAGGGTAAGGTTTAAACTGGCAAGATGGACTTGCGCCCCTGGGGAGGGGCTGCGGTGCCATAACCTGCTGCAGCGGGGTGGTGGGCCGGCGGGGTGGGGTGGGGGGGGACTGCTCTGCTGGCCGCCAGCCTTGCAGCCTTTCGCATTAGTCTCACCCAACCGCCTTGGATGAAACCTTAAGCAGCCAGTCACACCCCATTGGGCCAATGATACAGGTTTTGAGACTGAGTCAAAAGCAGCATTGATTGAAAATGCCCTACTGCTGCCCCTGAGGGTTACTGATCTGGGCTGCGTCCCTGCCCAGTGTGGGGCCTGCTGGAGTTTGGGAAAGGCTGCTGCAGAAATCGCCCCCTGGGCCGAGTGGGAATGAATTATTTCTTCATTACTGAGGCCACTTGCACTCAATTTAAGGATCAGTTTCTAAGGCCTTCTGGGTCTGAGATAGGGCTGCTGCCAGGGTGGGCCAGGGCTTAAGAGGGTGTCTGCCAGGGTCTCCTGTCCTGCCTCAGGCTGCCCAAGGTCCCCACGGTGGTCGGCCAGAGTGGAAAGATAAATGGGCTGCTGTGGAATTGACCTCTGGACTTTGTTTACTCCACTCCACCCACCCGGACCATGCTGCCCAGTGTCTAGTTGTGAAGTGGAGGCAGGCTGGCCTCCTGGCCTCTTGAAGGCCTAGTGTGGGCTCTTCAGAGCTTTGCCTCTTGTCGGAGGGGGGCTGAACTCTGCATCCAGTTTCCCCTCGATTCTCTTTCTCTGTCTGTCTCTCTCTGTCTCTGTCTCCCTCTCTCTCTCTCTGCTTCTTTCTGTCTGTCTCTGTCTCCGTCTGTCTACCCCTGCCTCCACTCTCTCTGCCACATTCCTCCCACCCCGAAGTTGTGCTAATGCAGTACCATTCTGTGTTACTCTTCCTCACTCTGGCTGGCTACCTTCCCTCATCCAACCCTCCCTCACGACTGGGAATTATAAGAGAAACCTCTCCCCAGAAGCCCGTGAGTTTCTGTGCGTCTGCAGGACCCGTGGGCAGCACTGTCGCTGTTGTGCCCAATGCTAGGTGAGGAGGCTGAGCCTGGGCAGCGGTGGCCCCTGCCCGTGGCCCAGATTTGGTGGCCTCAGAGCTGGGATTGAAACCAGCTGCTCTGGAGCCAGAGCCCACCGTCTCTGCCCATCGTCACCCGCACTCCCTGTGCTTAGTGCAACCATGTGTGTGCCGACTGTGTCAGCCCTGAGGCTGGGAGTTCTGGGGGAGCACAGAGTGCCCACCCCTTGAGTTGGTGACCCCACTGCTTTGTACAGGAAATTTGCCGACTGAGCACTGTGGCTGGGCGTGTTTTCTGAGGAAGGCTTTAGGAGAAGTGGAGGACTACATCGACAACCACTGCTGGTGACCCTGGCCCCGTGGCCGACCCCACTCGCTCTGCGCACCCTCTCCCCTGATGAGCATCCCTGCCTGGGCAGTTGGCCCAGCGGACGGAACGAGGTTCTGGTTACCGGGCTCTTCTTGGGCATGGCTGCTGTGTTCTCTCCATTAAGATTGGGCACAAAAACAGCATGAGGTGCCCAGGCCCCTGAGAACACCCGTCTGCTTCTCTGCCCTTGCCTCCCGACGCTCAGATTAGAACTAACCCCTCCACACCAAAAGTTCTGGAACTATTACCAATTCCACATAAAATAAAAATAATGAAAAAGTTAGAAGGCAAGAAAAAGCCCAGTGTGAAGAGACCAAGCAGGCAGCAGACCCGACTCACACGTGGCGCCGGCCCTGCAGCTCTCACCCCACACAGGGGTAAAGGCGGCTGGAGTTAATGTGTTCAGGCTCCACTACGGAGAGCAGACAACACGCAAGAACAGATGGGTAATGTGAGTAGAGATATGCAAACTTTAAAAAAGAGAAAAGGAAAGAAAAAATGCTGGAAATCAACATCATAACAGAAATGCAGAATGCCTTCGACAGGCTCGTTAGTAGATTCAACAGGGCTGAGGATCATCAATGAACTTGAAGTTAGGGGAGCAGAAAATTGTTAAACTAAAACAAAAAAAGTGAAAACCAAGAAAACATCCAAGAACCATGGGACAACATCAAAAGGTGTAGTGCACACATAAGTGGAATCCCAGAGGAAAAGCAAGAGAAAACAGAAATATTTGCCATACTAATGGTGAAGAACTTTCCAAAATTAGTGACAAACACCACCACAGATCCTGGGAGCTCGGAGAGCGCCACGCAGGGTAGAAATGACACAACAACAACAGAACACACAGCTGGGTGTGTTACATTCAAACTGCAGAAAACCAAAGACAGAAAAATTCTTGAAAGAAGTTAGAGGGGTAGCCTCACCTGCGGAAGAACAATGGTAAGCGTGGATTTCTTGTCAGGAGCCACGCAAGCAAGAGGGGAGTGAAGTGAAATATTTCAATTGTTTAGGGAAGAAACCTGGAAGTCAGTGAAGTTATCCTTCAAAGTGAATGAAAAATAAGGACTTTTTAGACAAACAAAAACTGAGGGAATTCATCACCAGAAATGTTAAAATAAGTGCTCAGACAGAAAGAAAATTATATAGGACAGGAACTTGGGTCTACAGAAAGAAAAAAAAAGCATCAAAGAAGAAATAAATGAAGGTAATGTAAAATCTTTCATTTTTCTAATTCTTTTTTATTTATTAACTTTATTTTTTAATTCTTTTTTTATTAACTTTAAGTAAAAAGTGAAAGATTTATTGACTCTGAAGAGAAACCAGAATATATATATTTTTATTAATTTTTAGGGAGAGAGAGAGAGAACATCGATTCTTGTTGTTACACTTATTCAGGCATTTATTGGTTGATTTTTGTGTGTGTCCTGACCAGAGATCAAACTGGTAAAACCAGTAACCATGATGTATTGGTACAACACTCTAACTAACTGAGCTACCCAGCCAGGGCCTACTTTTCTCATTCTTTTTTAAAAAGTTTTTAAAAAAGATTTTATTGACTATCTTTAAAGAGGGAAGGGAGGAAGAAACAGCGGGAGAGAAACACCAATGTGTGGTTGCCTCTTGTGCGCCCCCTACTGGGGACCTGGGCCACAACCCAGTCGTGTGCCCTGACTGGGAATCGAATCTGTCACCCTTTGGTTCACAGGCCAGCACTCAATCCACTAAGCCACACTAGCCAGGGCTACTTTTCTCATTCTTAATGGATCTATAAGGACTGTGTAAAGCAATAATACTAATAATGTATTGGGTGATATTATTGATCAGTGAAGTGAATGACAGTGATGTCCCGAGGGAAGAGAAAGAGAAATTTAAAATACACTACATGAGGTAACTGCAATACACATGAAGCAGTATAAAGTTATTTGAAGGTGATTAAGTTAGTTTAAAATGTATGTGGTAAATTGTACAACTACTAACACTTTTTTGAAAAGTAGAATTGATGTGCTAAGACAGAAGATAAAATGAATCATATAAAATACTCAGTTATAACCAGAGAAGGTAGGAAAAGATGAAGAGGAGGGAAATTACTCTTTTTTTAAGATTTTTATTTATTCATTTTTAGAGAGAGAGGAAGAGGAAAGAGAGGGAGAGAAATATCAATGTGTGGTTGCCTCTCATGTGCCTCATACTAGGGACCTGGCCTGCAACCCAGGCATGTGCCCTGATTGGGAATCGAACTGGCGACCCTTTGGTTCACAGCCCACGCTCAATCCATTGAGCTACATCAGCCAGGGTGGGAGATTACCCTTTAAAGGAAAAAAATAGAGTCCAAAGTCTCTATAAGGCACCATCCTCAATACTCAAAATACTAGAACAAAATAACTAGACACATGAAGAAACAGCAAAATTTAACCCAGCGTCAATGGAAAAATCAGTTAGTAGTAGTAGGTACGCATGTGACCCAGATATCAGACTTAGTAAATGAGGACTTCAAAGCAGCTAATTATAAATGTGTTAAAATGCTTTTCTTTAAAAAGATTTCATAATGAGGGGATAATGGGATTTCCCAGCAGAAAAATAAAAACTACAAAAGAAACACATAGAGATTCTAGAACTAAAGAGTATATATCTGAAATTTAAAGTTCACCAGATGGAATTAACATCAGATTACAAATCATAGAGGAAAGGATTCGTGAACTTGAAGACAGAGCAACAGAAATAATCTTTAAAGGATGATGATTTTAAAGAAACACTGAAAAAAAAGAACTGAGTCTAGTGATCAATATAAATATAAAACTCTAATATATTTACAACTGGAATCTTAGAATGGAAGGAGATAGAAATTGGGCATAAAATATTTAAATAAATAATAGTCAAAACTTTCCTGAATTTAATGAAAAGCATCAATTTACAGACCCAAGAAGTTCAGCAAACCTCAGACAGAATAAATAGAGAGAAAACCAGACGTAGGCATATCATAGTCAAACTGTTGAAAGCTAAAGAAAATCACAAAGGTAGCCAAAGAAAAACGACATGTGACAGACGGGGACACAGTCTCAGACTCAGTCCCCACTCCCATATGTCTACCCACACGCCTCAGCCTAGACCCCGGTTTCCAATCTCTGTCCTTCAAGGTCCATTACCAGGCCAGGCCATTGTCCGCTGCCCATGCATTTATGCTTATCCTTACCCTGAGCCAGTTTCCTCTCCACCCGAAGTGGATGACTAAGTGTGCTGTCCAGAGCCCTGACCTGGGGGGATTCTGCTGGCCACTCTCTTTGAAGGTGACGTCCTGGTGGGGCTGTAGAGCAGCAGCCTGCCACTGTCACCTCATAGCAACACCCAGGAATGACCTACCTGAGAACCTGCCCTGTCAGGGGATCATTCAGCCCCCATGTAGCCACAGCTGTGCACTGAGAGAGGGGTGCAGGTGGGTGAGGTGGGGGTCTGCTTCCTCACGCAGCTGTCTGCACCCACCCGTCCTGCCCGTACCACTTCCATCAGATGATGGATGATGGATGGCTGCTGGCCTTAGGACTTGGCAGGGCTGACACAGCCTTGCTTGTGATGGGAAGCTCTGGCTGCATTGTCACTTGCTATACCTGGTCAGTTGTTTGGTCTTTTCAAGACTTAGCAGCACGCGGGAGCTTCCTTTTGAGTGGGATATATTCTCTGCTGCAGAGGGCATGCCCTTCTCCAGAACCCTCAGCATCTGCATTTCGGTTCTCCTGTTGGAGTTTTCCATGGACAGCGCACGATGTCTTTCCTCACCATAGGTGCCCCTGGGCTGTAGGACACTCCAGACCAGATGGTCAGTGGCAGGACTGATTATACCACAGCCTGGGCCTGCTGCTGAGCCCTTCCCTGCCTGGGCCTCTCAAAGCTGGCAACATTTATGCCCCTGGAACATGGTCCCAGCACTGAAGCACTATTCTCCTGTATGCTGCTTCCACATCCCTGTGCCTGACCAAGCCCCACTTCCTAGTGGTAGCATGTGCAAAATGAAATGGTTTTTCACCTGGAGGGGACACTCTGGCACACCCCAGACAACGTGGTCCTTGCATTTTTTTCACTGATATGGCACACCCTTGATCTTTGCATGATTTATCTCCATGCTCTGGTGTGCATGCATCTCACCCAGGCCTCCACTGTGCTTCTTGCTCGTCTGGTCCAGTTAGCCTGGTATCGTTACTCTGTGAGTTCTGCTGGGTATCCAGAAGAAGTAGACAGCGGGCTGGGGATCTGCTGTGGCACTGGGGCAGACCTGAAACGCACGCTGTTGTCCATCTGCAGACCTCTTTCCTGACGGAATGAAAAGAACCTTCATTTGCTAGGTGAGTGGTTGCTTACCACGTTAGGTAGGAGCTGCCCTGATGTCACCCAGCAAAGATGCCATGGCTGGCACATTTTCTACAACTCGAGCCATTGCTTAAATGTATGCAGTCCACTGTTATCTGCTATTGACGATCTGACTTTTGTAGGGACCAGACTAGTTGGGTCAATGGGGGTGAGACGGGACCACAAGTCTTTAAGGGTGACATGAATCTCTGCTATTCCCTGAAAATGGTATTGTCTTTGACTTGCTGTCTTGTGGGGCATGGGGCTGAAAATTTAGAGACTTCCACTTGGCCTGCCCCACCTGGAACCAATGTGAGGACTCTGCCTCCCAAGCGAGTTAACCCAGTTACACAGTCAGAGGCCAGGGAGATGACCAGAAGGCCCTCACATGTCCCCACTCTCACAGGGCACAGGTGGTCCTTGGGCCCTGTTTCCAATGACCCTCAGATGGGTGCTCGCTTTCCTCAGTGACCAGATACTCGGTCGATGGCCTGTAGGGTTCGCATGGATGTACTCACTGCAGTGTGGCAGGGCCTTCCTCGTCGGGCCCTGTGTCCTTCCTGTCGTGGCCTTCTGGATCTGATTTGAGAACTGGCAGAGGAGGAACACTTGTTTGGGAAGAGGGTGACTGCTCTCAGCACCCTGGCCTCATGAATTAGCAACACCTGTTGGGCACCCTGTTCCATTAACCTCCACAGGTCTCTGCAGCTGAGCCCCACCTGCCACTTCAACCTGTGTCCGTTGCATCATCAGCTGCCCACCAGCCCTCTGTCATTTTGGCTCCTGTAGTCCCTGTGGCTAGCGGGGAGGCCAGTTCTGGGCACCATCTCCTTCAACCACCTGGCCTGCAGGGAACAGCTGTCACTGAGCTTCTCCTGGGTTTTGGTGCTCCCCCACCTGTGTCTTCTTTGTCACTGCACACAGAGTTTCTTCGGCTTCATCAGCCCTCCCTTGGGATCTTTGATGCCTTTCAGCACCATCCACACAGGAGGCGTGATCCTTCTGCACTTGGGGCAGCTTCCCTTTCTCCCCTCTTCCCAGCACCATCCTGACTGGAGGAGCATCGACTGCCTCTGGAGTTCTCGCCAGGGTGACAATCTTGTGTCATGGAGGTTCATTCACATTGATCAACTCTGTCATCCCACCTCCCTCTGTCCTGCAGCCTCAGGTTCCAATCCCACCTGGCCCCCAGCCTTCGAGCATGGGTCAGCCAAATTCCACAGCTTCTTGCTGGGCTGGGTGCCCCCACAGGGTGGGGCAGGCAGGAGTCTGCCCTCATCACTATCTGAGTCAGAAGGGAAAGGTGGGGAAATCTGGAGGCAGGCACCAACTTGGGGTACCTGCCTGGTCTTCTGGGAGGCTGAGTATCTGGCTGCATCCAACCTGGTATCTTCATCTACATAGGACACCTGTGCTGTGCCACACCTGAGCATCTGACCCCTCCCCCATTCAGAAATGGTCTTCCTGTGCATCTGTCTCCTTCCCCCTAAGTCTGAGCAATTGTGAGTAACCAATTCAACCAAGGTTCACTGAGTACCTACTGTGTGTCAGGCACTAATCTAGTCAGTGGGAACACAGCATGAGCAGAACAGACACAAACCCCCATGATGGGAGACAGAAATCTATACTCTGCTAGTGGGTGATGCACTCATGGAGGAAATTGCAGCCAGGAAGGGGAGCAGGGTGCGGGAGTGCAGCGGACAGAGGCGGGTAGGCTGGGATGATTGCACCCGGAGCGGATGTTAGAGCAGAGACGTGAAGGTGAGGGGGACGTGGACAAGGCAGAAGGCACAAAGGACCTGGGGCAGGAGGTGGTTTGGTGTTCACCGCTGTGGTCATTGTGGCTGGAGTGGGGGGTGTAGAAGGTGGGGTCAGAGGTCATGCAGAGTCACAGGGCCTTGCGTGAGTGAGGCTGTCACCAGGGTGGAGCTATGGACTGGTCAACCTGGGACCAGGGGAGCAAGGCAGCCATGGTTAGGATTTCACAAGAGCTGATGGTGGCCCCGACCCAGGGGCGCCAGGGAGGCGGGAGGCTGATTCTGTGCTGGTGAAGGTAGAGCTGACAGGTGGGTGTAGGGAGCAGGAGGGATTAGAACGACACTGAGGTGTGTGGGAGGGCGGGCTGCCCAGGTGAGATGGCCTGGCAGCGGCGCTCAGGGGTACTCGGTCCTGTGTGTGAGTGAGGGAGTTGCCAGGGGGGAGGGGAAATCTAAGCCAAGAAGGAAGAAGGTGCAAATGAGAGGGAAGAGACCCAGGGACTGAGTCCTACACTTTCCTAAATTATGAGGCCAGTGGAGGGGCTGTGGGGAGAGATGGGGAGCATGGTGTCCTGACAGCCAGGTGGCAAAGGTGTTGCCAGAGAGAAAAGAGGAAGGAAGTCCAGGGAATGCGGACAGGAGGCTCAGGAGAAGGGGCTGCCAGGCCTGGCAGGGTGCCCTCTGCAGCCTGCTGGCCTCTCGGCCAGTGGCCCCAGTTGAGCTTCCCTGTGGCGGGTACCCCACCTGCAGAGCCTGAGCCCACCCAACAGCTCTGAATCCTTGGCTCTAAAAATAGGTGCCACCTGGGAGAGTAGACAGATGGGAAGCGGTGTCCCCCGGCCACTGGCATCCTGGCTCACAGCTGGCCGGCCTGGCAGCTTGCTCGGCTGACAGCGGGCTGGGCAACCCAGGCTGGCTCTCTCGTGGCCTAGTGCGTCCCAGCACATTCCTGGCAGAGGAGGAGGCTGGCAACATGGCGTGCCAGCTTCAGGGGTGGCCTCAGCCTCGCCTATACTGTCCACACCCCGAGAACCGGCAGTGGAGCATGAGCCTTGATGCCAGGCTGCCTGGCCTCACACAGGCCTCTCTGCTCACTGCACACTTCTGGCAGGTCCTGTATTCTGCCTGTGCTTCTAGATCCTCCAAGTAGTGCCCACCCTGTGTGGCTGTGCGAGAATCCAGGAGCTAAAATATGTTGTGCCCAGTGAAGGCTGGGGCATGTAGAGCTCATTAAGTACGGTGATTATCATTGTCCCCAACCCACTGGCACCTTCATTCTCTCAGCTCTAGGGACCTCCCCTCTCCTGGGCTGCCTGTGTCCCCTCCTCACCTGGTCTCCAAGCCCCAGTTCAGAGTCCTCGGAGGCTTTTGATGGCATCCCAGATGGCGGGTGGTACATCTCTAATGATGTGCTCGCTGGCGAAGACCCCCTTTCCTTATCAAATTCCCTGGCACCTTTGTGAAAGTGACAGTGTGGGTGCTGCCACCCCCACCTCCGAGCCCTGAGTGTCCTTCATCACAGCCCAGTGTCCACGCCCCATGAGCTAAGAAGGGTGGTCCACAGCCTGGGCCTGGGCTACCTTGCCCACTGGATGAGTGTCCTGGGGCTGCCGTAACAAAGGACCATACACTGGGCAACTTGAAATGTCTCCTGTCAGCTCTGGAGCCAGAAAGTGTCTCGGTGGACCAGGTGAGTGGCTGTGGGCACCTGGTCTGGACTCAGGCCCCAGAGACCGAGTGTCTGGGTTGACTCAAGAGGTGTTTGTAGGTGAAATCCCTGAGCCTGATTACCTCAGGCAGAAACTAGGACTGGGGGCTGGATATGGGCGGGGGGGCGAGAACTGGGGTAGGAGGCTAGGGTCTGACATCGTCTCCATGGCAGGCCAGGGAGAAAGGAAAGTTGGAGGGGTCAGGAAGTCTGTCTGGTTCTGGGAATGAGGGACAGAGAGGGGAGAGTCCGAGGGTTTTAGTTTGCCGGGAGGCTCCTGGGATCAAACAGGGTGAGGCAGGGAAAAAAGGGGCCATCTCTGGGGGCTTGGGGTAAAGGGCACGCACGGTGAGGGGCTGGGAGGGAATAGGTGAGTGGGAAGAGGGATGGTGGGAGGGCTCCAAGGAGGATCAGGCAGGTTTAGGTTTAACTGGAAGAGCAAAAAGTCCCAAATCACAGCAGATTGGCCAGGGCTGGAGCCTGTGACCTGGCTGGGAGAGAGGGAGAAACCCCCCGCACCCAGCTGTGCTCCCCATCCTTGGTGGGAGGGTGACTGTAGGGAGAGGGAGGAGTGACAGGGGCCTGGCTGAGGCAACGGCAGGTGGGTGAGGCTGGGGGTGGCCCAGCCCCGGCCTCTCTGTGGAGCTGCGACTGTGGCTTCCTGCAAGTTGGACAGAGCTTAATTAAAGTCCTGGCTCCCACTAATTACATGACAAGGGAGGGCAAGCACTTTTTATTAGTTAATGAGGGCTTTTCACTTGGCGGCCTAATGGCCCTTAATTGTGGAGGGGCCCTGGCCCCGCCTCCTCCCGACTGACGGCACCTTCCAGCTCTTGGCCCCCGCATTGCCGGCAGCACAATGGGGCGATGACAGTGTCTACTTCGTGCTGGCTGTGAGGAGTCACTGTGACAGCTGGGGTGTGATCCTGGGGACTGTCATCCACCCATTGACACCCTTGCTGGGCTCTGGGAGGCCTGTTGTGGCTGTGTCGTCACTGCCCTGTGTGACCTGGACATCCTCCAGCTTCCTCCAGGCTTTTCCAGCTCCCACCCGCTCTGAGCCTGCTATCCTGGGCCTGCTATCCTGGGCCTGCTGTACTTGCTCCTCCCGCCCCCTAGTGCCCTGCTGGTGTGGGATGCACATGTGTAGGAAGAGGAATCTAGGTGGGGGCAGCTCCCCCAGATCTCCCACTTCGGCCTCTTTGGGGGAGCATCCTCACTGGGACCTCAATGGGTTAACCCAGTAATACTCACCCTTTCTCACCCGTCTGCTCTCTCCTTCACGTGTCTGCCATCCTGGCCAGATGGGCAACTCCCCAAATATTCCCCCTCCCCACAGGGACACCTGGGTCCTAGGCCCAAACATTTCCTACCCTCATCCTCCTGGGGGTCCTTCCCCTCCAGCGGGGGTGCTTCTCTCTTGCTCTGACCACTTCTGAGGACCCCACTTCCCCCACCCCCTCCCAGATGCAATCACCAGAGGCCCCATGAGGGTGGCCCTCATGCCTGGTCCCACGTGCATGGGGGTCTTGGTGATAGGCAGGCCTGGGTTGGTAGGGGTGAGGGGAGGACCCCATACTGTGTGGTCTCCTCAGGCCACTAGCAGGAACAACAGCTTAGCCAAGTACCTCTGCGGCTCCCAGCGGGGCAGCAATGCATCATCTCCAGCCTTGACCTTTCTCTCTTTAGTGACAGAAACCACATCGATCCCCAACAGCGCCTCGCCTTTCCGTTCTCCAGCATGAAATCTGGAAAATAACACATCCCGAGTGGCACACAGCTGCCCTCCCCACGGACACTTGGCTTTCTGCTTTTTAGATCAACTGTATCATTTCCATCCCAATCCCTTCCTGGGGCAGCCCCTGGTTGCCACACTGTTTGTGAAGATGATGCAAAATGTCTCCCACATCCCGCATATGGGGTTCCACACCCACAAACATGAGGAACGCTAAGGCCCTGGGGGACAGCTGCTGTGTCAGTCAGGGCAGGCTAGGCCTGCTGCCAGGGCAAATGGCTCCCCAAAATTCATTTCCCACTCACAGAAATGTCCATGTGAACGGAGAACCACCCCCACCCACTCAGCTGTCCCCCACCTGGTTACTTGAACAGAGCTCTGCTATCTCCAGAGCTAGTATCTCTACATCTCCAGGGAGGAAGTAGAACCCCAAGATGGCACACGCCCCTTGATGTAAGGAGCTGGAAATGTGGGTGCACATGGGACTTGGGGGGAGCATGCTGTCTCATTGCCTTTGGTTTTCCTGAGCTCAGCACCATAGCCTGTTGTGCGTGGGTTCCCAGTCACCTGAGCTCTTAAGTACTCGGACCTGACTCTTACCCTTGGGCTCATTCATTTGTTCAACCAACTTCCACTGAGCATCCTTGCGGTAGCACCAGGCTTGTTGCTGCGGCTTTGGAGTGGGTCAGAATACTGCCGTCCATGCCCGCCAGGGGCTCTCAGCCAGGTGGCAGTGTCCTGGTGCTGCTGTGACGTCAGATGGGAGGACTAAAACACAAGAATCTGTTCCCTCTCGGTTCTGGCGGCAGAGTCTGGAGTCCAGGTGTCACAGAGCTGTACTCCCTCCAGAGTTTCTGAGGAACGATCCTTCCTGCCTCTTCCAGCTCCTGGGAGCCCCATGCGTTCCTTGGCTTGTGGCCACATCCATCCAGCCTCTGCCCTGGTCCTCACGTGGCCTCTCCCTGTGTGTCTAAATCTTTCTCTTCCCTTATGGAAACTTTAGTCAACGGATTTGGGGCCACCCTGATTCAGGATGACCACATCTCAAGATTCTTCACTTAATCACATCTACAAGCAAGGTCACAGTTACAGGTTCTGGGAGTTGGGATGTAGACATGTCTTTTTGGGAAATTCTGTTCAATCCACTACAGGGGCACCGATGACACTAAGCCAGGGACACAGGGGAGGCCCCCTTTGCCCTTCTGCGGGCTGGACCCTCCTGATGAGCTGCTGCACGAGTTGTCTTTGCTCACTGCCGTGGTGGGGGGACCACCCTTGCTGCACAGAGGAGGGAGGAGACCCAGGCGAGAAGTGCAGACCTTGGCGCCTGTCCGGTGCTGGACGGAGACTATTTCCGAGGGCCCGGCACCTCAGCAATTCCTCTCTCTGTCAAGAGTTGCCAGTGCTGAGCAAGGTGACTGTGACTGATAACCTCTCGGAACCTCAGCTTCCTCTTCTGGGAAAGGAGATAATCACGGCTCCCCTAGATCTGCGACGGTGGTGGAGGGCAGGAGGCTTGAACCCGCCTGTTCCTCAACCGTGACAGGCTCCTCTTAGGAACAGAGGAGCTGCCCCAGCTCCTGGGATCACCCTCCAGGGTTGTGGGTTTAGGCTGCTTGTAACTAATCCCTCATCATCAGGGCTGGACTGGCATTCAAGATGTGGGTGAGGGGTGAGGACAGGCGGAGAGGGGGGGGCTTGGAGCTGCAGGGTGTGAATCATTTGGGAAGGAACCCACAAAAAGAGGGAAGCAAAAGGCAGACAGGAGAGAGGCGGCAGGGACTGGGAGAAAGGGGGAGAGTTAGGGCAAGGAGGGCAGGGATGGGACAGCGCCCCCAGCCCATTCCTTACCCCTCCCCCTGTCCCAGCCTGGCCAGGGGCAGCCGAAAGACGTAAGCGACTGTCAGCCTTGCCTTGGTGCAAAGAAGATATTCCCTGAAAGACATTAAAATGAAGTAAATAAAGGAGATAAAAATGGAAATATCAAGGCAGCAACTTCTCTTCTTCTGATTACAAAGCAGGCAGCAGGAGGCGGGGTGCGGGCCCTTGAAGACGCAGCTGCAGCAGCCGGGCCGGCCTGATAAGGGCCAGGCGGCCTGCGCCGGAGAGATAAAGCCGGTGCCAGGCTGCCTGTCCTCAATCCCTCCCGGTCATCAATATTCACACGGCCCGACCAACTGGCGTTCCAGATAGATTAAATATAGACTGCTGCTGCTGTGACCGAGACCTTATTAATCCGCTTGCAGGCATTTAAATGCCGTGGAAAATACAGAGTTTAGGGCGCAGCCGTCAAGAGCTTGACACTTCCTCACTTTCTTTCCTTTCCACCCCTCCTCGGCCATTGTCTCCATGTCTGTAGCTTCACTTGGAAGTGAAGTTTCCAGATTCAGGTGGAGGGACCAGGACTGGTGGTGGCGGTGGTGGCGTGGCAGTCCAGACACCTGATGGAGGTCACTCCTGTCAGGGGAGGGGCTGAGCGGTCCCAGCCAGGGTGTGTGGAGGTGGCAGTGGCTCCGGAAGGAAGCGGCCTGGCTCTGGCACAGGGGCTCCGTGGGGCACGGGCAGGGCTGGGGCAGCCTTGCCCTTCTGAGTGCTTTGTGTGTGGGGTGCGGCCTTTTCCTCCTGAGCTGTCTTGCCTGCTGACAGAGACAAAGGCTGAAGAACAACCACACAAACAAATTACAGAGGTAAAGTAAGGAATGTGACAGGGGTCAAGCCGCCGCCGGCCCGCCTGGATCCCTCCGTGACTCCCTCCCCTGGGCCCCAAGGCCCTGGCGTCCTCTCAGCCTCCTGTGGGCTTGTTTGGTGAGCGGTCAGGCTCGGCCGCGCTGGCCCCGTGCACGTGCTGCCCTGCCTTTTAAGAGTCCTCTTCCTCCAAATGTCTGCTCAGCTCCTTCCCTCACCTCCTTCAAGTCTGCTCAGATGCCACGTCCTCAGAGAAGCTGGGCTTGGACAAAAGGCAAGAAGAAGGAAAGGACCTGCAGGTAGAGGAACTGGCTTGTGCTGAGGCCCCGAGGTGGTCTAATGTGGTTAGGTGGCTGCAGCAGAGAGAGAGAGAGAGAGAGAGAGAGAGAGAGAGAGAGAGAGAGAAGGCGAGCTTACAGATGGGCCACATAAACCAGCCTGCAGGCCATTGAAGACTCGGGAGGCCTTTTCCCAATAGGAGTACAAGAATACATCCACTCCTCCTGGGCACACGGCAGCCCGGCATTCTACACCTGTGCACACAGCACCTTCATATACTGACTGCACTCCAGTGCACAGCACCCCTTCACACAGCACCCCGGCATACAGCACCCTGACATGCTGGCTGCACCCTGGCACCCAGCACCCAGCATGAAGCTCATGCTCAGCCATCTTGGTTTGGGATACCCCCAAGTAAGCTTTCAGGTGGGCTCCAGCAGCCAGATAAGGAGGTGCTGAGACTGGCAGGTGAATGCCCGGCTGCTGTGCGCTGAAAAGCCAAGGGACAAAGGGACAGGGCAGAGCACCAGGGCGTCTCCGCGTCAGTGAACGCTGGTTGCATTCCAGCCTCAGTGACAGCTGTTGAGTGAGTGGACGAGGCGGTCTCACTCACTGGCACCTAAAGCAAAGGCGCTGACCCCGCTCTGCCCAGCTCCCCCAAGGCGGCTCCCGTCCTCTGTCGCCCCTCCCTGCTCGTGCTTCTCTCCGTGCTACACCTCCTGGGCGCCTCTGTCAGGCATCTCATAACCGGGTTTCCATGGGGTGGACACAGGGAAGAGGGAGGAGGACCTCCTTTTCCCAAAACAAAATACCAAGACCCCTGGCCGAGCAGGCAGGCCCCCGGAGGGAGGTCGACAGGCCCCGGGCTCTCTCCCCAGGGCGCTCTTCTTCCAGGTGAGGCTCTTCCAGTGCCAGCAGCAGGGCTTTTTAGACGCGTGGTCTGTGAGATTAACTTGTGGGTTAAGACCAATATTTTTAAAGCCGTTAGTGTGCGTCACACACGAAGGAGGTAAACAGTGCTTGTGCAACTTTGGTTTTGGGGACGCCGTGTGAGTGGAGGGGTCGCCGCCACCGCCATTCTTGCTCTTCTCTCTCTTCACGCACTCACTCGTCAACGCTCACAGCGACTCTGTGAGGCCAGCGCTCGAATCGCATCCATTCCACAGCTGAGGACACTGACGTGCAGGGAGGTTAATTACACTCGGTTAGCTGGCTCCCCGCTCCCCGTTGGATGTACCTAGAGAGGCCCCCTCTCCTCTCTGACACTCCGTCTCCTTGTCTGTAAATGGGCCTAACCCTGGGCACTCCGCAGCGCGGTGCTGCAAGTGGTGAGCAGGGCGCACACGTGAAGACGGACACTGCTGCTGGCAGGCCCTCCGGCAGCACTTCTCTGCTCCCCCGCCTCTGGGGTCCCAGCGGCAGATGGGACGACGAGGCGTCCTGGCTGAGCCAGTATCAGCAAGCACATTCAAAGGAAAATTTACAGAACACAAAGAGGAAATGTTTCAGAAAGCACAGGACGGAACAATAGCCAAATTCCCAATTCCCCTAACTCTCGCAGCACACGTGGTGCTTGTGAAGAGCCCTCCACATCCTTGGAAGCATCAGATCCCGTGTGTTAGGGCCGCTGCCCTCTGGCCAGTGGTGGCCATTTCTGCCAGCCCTCATCCTCACAGCTGGTCCCAATCGCGTTGACCGCCACTGCCATCTCTCGCCTCCCTTGAGGCCAGTCTGCTCCTGCATCTGGCTTCATTCATAAGCAAATGCCAACTCACCCAGATCCAGAGCTCCTAGTCAGCAGCAAGCTCTGGGCAAATATCAGCAATCATTAATAATCATTAATGAGAATTATAATAGAAAGGTCTCTCTTGAGAGTGAGTACCCAGTGGGCATGGGGAGCCATGGTTGACCCATCTGCCCCTCCCCTACTCCTCATGACAGGCTGGGCTGTGGCTGCTTCTGGGTGGCTGGCACAGTCCCTGTGGCTCTGAGACAGACCCACCTCCTCTAGAAGGTGTGGCTCTGATGGATACGTGGCCCCAGTGTGCCAAAATGCAGACTGTGGGTGGATGAGCTGGTGTCTAGAATTGGCTAGCATCCCACCATCTTTCTCTAAGCCTTGCAAGGAAGATGCATAAACTAGGAGGGGGCAGTGTATGTGGTCAGTGTGACTCCTAGCTCCTCCTCTTTCAAGCTGTGGGACCCTGGGCCAGTCACTTCCTGCTCTGAATTTTAATTTTCTCATCTGCAAGATGAGCATCGTATTGCTGACCTCATGGACAGATATGGGGATTAAATGAGCTGCGTGAGTTACGGGCAGCACTACCGGCACAGAGCGGGTCACAGCTCTTTCTGTTGTACTGGCTCGGCTTGCCCAGGGAATGGCAAGCAAATAAATGCAGTCTTGGGCGCTGATGACAAGGGGTGTGGGACCCAGCATGGTGCAAAATGTCTGGGGACAAAGGTCCTTCTAGAACTGCACCTCTGGCCATGGTGCTGAACCACGGTCTTGGGGGAAATGTTGCTCCCTTACCCTGGGACCCTGGCACCCCATCCAACTTTTCCCAGGCAGCCTGAGCCAGGTGAGAGGCAAGGAAGTGTCAGGAAGGATGGAGGAGCGGAGGAAAGAAAGAGAACCAGCAGGAGAGAAAGAGAGACACAGAGACAGTGGCAAAGAGAGACAGAGACAGTGATGGGCTGAGACTCAGACAGCAGGGCATGGCTTCGCTGACATGTCTCCAGAAAAGAAGGGGAATTCTCATGTTGACATCGTTTTTCAATAATCAGGTTTCTAAGGAGGATATTTTCCATGGGGTTACTTACCACAATTCTCCTTCCCATGTGCTCCACCTGTGGGCCCCTGAGCAAGCCTGTGCAAGAATCCAGTAGAGCTCTGCCAGAGAAGCAGACCCATTTTGTGTACATGTGCATGTGTGCACACGTGTACATGTGTTGTCAGAGATGTATGGAGATATATATACATGTATATCCAGAATTATCATCTGGAGGGCGGGCCCCTTGTAGTGCAGGCTTCTCTAGGTGAGTGTTCTAGGAACCCATCTGTATCCGTGTACCAGCTGACATTGTTGTGAGAGGCTGCACTCAGTTTCAGTGAATTTTTTGAGGATTCAGCAAGTTTGCCCACTTCATGATGGGTGATTTGCGTGCACACCTGCCCACACCACACTGAGTGTTCAGGAGTTTTCAACCAAAAACAGCATGACCCCAATGTCCCACCCTCCCTATTAACCTGATCT
This sequence comes from Macrotus californicus, assembly GCA_007922815.1. Lineage (NCBI taxonomy): Eukaryota > Metazoa > Chordata > Mammalia > Chiroptera > Phyllostomidae > Macrotus > Macrotus californicus. The sequence goes on along the minus strand of VMDR010000883.1, from coordinate 95,044 downwards.
CTCCCCGAGCGATTTTTTTTTTGTTTCCCTGAATGAAAAATGTCCTCAAAGTGAAACGTTTTGCCAGCGTGGAAGAGGTGAAACAAAACAACGGCAGAAGCACCGAAAGGCATCAAAATCGACGAGTTCAAAAACTGTTTTGAGCAGAGGGAAAGACATCTCAATAGGCGTATCGCTTGAAATGGAGAGGACTTTGAAGGTAACTGAAGCTCAAACATGTGAGGATAAACACATGATTTTTTATAAATGAAGTCCGGGTTTTTGGGTGCCCCCTCGCATGTGTGCAGATAGGTATGGATTTGCGATGGCAAGCTGGCTGAGTCTGGTGTCCTGTTGAACAACTTCTCGGGGCTGCTGTCTAAAGGAAAGGAGGCTGTGACATGGGGGAGGGGAACACACAGCACCCCAAGTGTGAGCTGGGACCCTGGGAGGACAGCCCCAGGTGTCTTGCGCTGTGCCTGTGACCTGTGAAGAAGCCCCTCAGGAAATGCTTGGCCCATTGAGGGACATGAGGCAACAGACCTCCCACTTCTACTGCCCCCAGCCCCAGGGCCCTCCCAGGACCTTGAGGAGTTTTGGTGGGACCACAGCGGCCCATGGCAGCCCGGGCTCTGTCTCTTCATCCCCGCTCATGCTAAGCCTCCAGCCCACAGAGAAGTGGAGAGATCCTCAGATCAGGAAATCACTGGAGAGAGCTTTAAAAAATGCAATTAAATGGAAAATAATTAAATCCAATTAAAAACAAACCATGAGGGGACTTCTAGGGACTGCTGGACGGCTGCTATTTTCAACTGCTTTTCTATGAAAACTCACCCCACCTCCAACCTGCCTTGGCAGCCTTCCCAGTGCTCACCGGCCTGGACTTTGAAAGTGGAACAAAGGTGGCCAGGCACCCACAACAGCTCTGAGGGGCCTGTGCTTCACTCTCCTCATCCTGGCCCCTGCTGTCCTCTCCTGTTTCCTAGGTCACCTCCTTGTTGCCCCTTCTCCCTTTGGGGTGCCTGGTGAGTCCTGCTCTTCCCTGGTTGACCCAAAAACCAAGAAATCATCCAAAATGCATCCACTCAGGGCTGTCTCCAGATCCTCTGAGTTTGTGACCTTCACACTTGTGGCATCCGAACCACCTGGATGCTTATTAAGTGTAGATTCATTGGCCTCAATCCGTCCTGGCTGGTGGGTCTTGGGACTCTGAATTTATAATAAGACACTGGCAATTCTGATGGCTGGTGGTCCTAGTCCAGTGCCCTCCCATCGGAAAAGATTGACCCGCAGCCCAGAGAGGAAGCCTGGCCCAAGGCTGTACAAGAGCCTGCCGCATTGGGATTTCAGCTGTGGAGAGGCAGCAGCCAGTGTCCAAGGTCAGGGCGAGGAAAGCAAGGATGCCTTCTGTGTCTGAGGGCCTGCGTAGGAACCATCTTGCTGGAATGGGCTTTCTCAGGAATCTGGACACATTCCTCCCCTGCAACATCCACTATCAAGTGGGGCCACAGCTGTTTGCCAGGTGGGGACTGAATTCCAGGCTGAATTCCACGAGGCTGTTTCCCCAGGGCCCAGCCCAGAGCAGGCCTGCGTCAGTGAGACTGAATTGTTTAGGGCCGTCAGCAGGACAGGCCGCAGAGGGATCTGCTCCTGTCAGCATCATTTGCACACCCAGAGCAGCACCTGGCCTTTTGCACGGCAAGCTCCTAGTCCCAGGGGCTGAGATGGAAGCCCCATAGTGGGGGTGCTGAGGCAGCCTGTCTGCCCCCAAATAACTGCCTCCAGGCACTACCCCCAAGGTCATTGCTGGCCAGAAATCCATTCTTGGAGAGAGAGCAGTGCCTGGAGGAGGCACTGTTTTTATTAAAAATTTAACGTTAAATGGAGAATAAATGCCAACAGCAACAACAAAAGCCAAATGCCCCACACTTTAAGGCAGCCCCCAAAATATCCCCTCGATTCCCACTCCAGAACCTCTATCCCCACACCCTTCTGGGGATAGCCACGCACAGACAAGTATCTGTGTGACCACGTGGCACCGCATGGTGCTCAAGGATGTGAGTGTGCAAGTGTGATACCCATGTGAGCTAGAGTGTATGTGCAACTTCATGATCCCCAGTGAGTATTCGAGTGTGGGAGCGACCTGCCTGTGTCTGGTATCTTGCATTCTGGGCCTGCCCAAACAGCAGCAGCTACAGACCAGTCCCATTCTCACTGCACGTCACACTAATGAAGGGAAAGGAGCTCGCCCACCCCCAAAAGTTCCAAGCACATCCCAGGAGGTGGCTGGGGCAGGAGTTATTTTGTGTTTGACTTCTCAGATAATTTCAGTAGTCAGCTAGTACTGAGAACCCCACAGTGGAACCCAGTTGTGTGACTTGTCATTTTTCCTTTGACATGTCTAGTTTTGTTTCTATAATCCTCTGGAGCATGAGCTTTTGGTTGTATTTAATCCATAGTCATTCCTCAGTGATGATGTTTGGGGTGTTCTCACTCCTCTGCCTCCACAAACACGCTGTGTGCCCTGGGAAACACCCTGGAGGTGAATTTCTGAAAGTGGAGTTGGTGGGTTGAAGAGCATGTGAATTTCAAATTCATTTGGATATTGTGTTTTTTTTTGGTCATTGGAGAGAACTTAGCATAAAAGTCGTGGACATTGGAGAGAGGGCGAGCTTCTTCTTGTTTGGACACAGGAAACTTGCATTGTGTTTGTTGGGAGCATGCTTGATTGCCATTGTTATTATTTGGAAGTTCAAGTTTGAGTAAAAGATGGCTTTTGAGCCATCACAGGGTAGACTGGGGAAGATATTGTAGATCTGCTCTCTCAACCACAAATCTACCATTTTTCTCTTTGGAGAGGCTGAAAAGCTACCATCTGGTTTTGGACTCCCTTGCAGCTAGCTTTCTGGATGCAAATGAGGCCCCACCGACTAGTTGTGTTCACAAAAGTTGGATGGGCTCTAGTGACAAGCAAAATCATGAAACACAACTATCTCAGGGCAAGTGGACAGTTTTGTGCAACACATACACACCACATACTACATATACATCGGCATGCATACATACCATATCATACACAGACACTCACACATACACACACATGCACCTTCACATGTACATACCACATATGAGTGTACACTCACACACTACACATTAACACCACATATACCATATCACACACACACAAACACACACACACACCACACAACCCACACACATGCAGGCATATCACATCACACATCCACACACACATGCATACACATGCTACACCTTGTGCTCCCTGGGGGCTGCTGAGCAGCACAGCCTTGGTGCTGGACCTTGGCAATTGTCCCCCTGAACAGGAGCTCCCTATGCAAAGTCTTCCTCTTTCTTGTAGGGTCTTAGTTCTTAGGAGCGGGGTCTAAGCATCAATAGGGGATGGGGGTGGCAGCTGGGCCTGGTCCACCCATATCTTGAGGCCTTCCAAGAAGTCCCCTCTGGCAGCCCAACCTCCTGTCTCCCAAACTCAGACCCTGTCCACTGTGAGCCTGGGGCTACCAGTCCCCAGAGCCTCTGACGCCCCACGTGCTTCTCTGCCTCCACCCCCGCCCCCTCCCTACCACTGCTTGAGGCTGGATCCTCCACGCATCACATTCCCAGGTTTGGCAACAGCTGGTTGGGCTTAATTAAGCCCCACAGTGCCAGGCTCCACCTGGCAAGGAATTAACAACAATAACAAAATAGCAAACATCCAAAAAGGGGGTGTGATGAGGCAGGCAGTGGGCGGCAGCCTCCGGAGGCAGCTCTCAGGTCCTCACCACCCCAGACCAATGCAGGGACCGATCGAACAGTGCTTGACGTTCTTTGCGCTGGCACAGTGGCCTTGGTCTGCAGGTGCCTCCGTGTCCTCACCGTGCGAGAAGCAGCCTCACTTCAGTGTCAGTTCTTAGGAGCTGGGCTTGGTCCACCCACGTCCTGGGACCCTGAGGTGGTCCAGCTTCAGGAGACTCCATAATGTGCACAGTCCCTGTGTGGCTGTCCAGGGAATGGGCAAGTTCCCGGCTCACCAGGGTCCAGACAGAATGACACGTGAGCTGTGGTGGAGGCCCCATGCAATGTATTTCAGGAGTAGGGAGGATGGATGGCTGGGTGCCGAATTTTGGGTGGGAATCAAAGGGCTTCACTGAGGATGTTTTGGCCCTCCATAAGGGGGATGTGGGCAAAGGCAGTGCCAGTGGAGGGGCTGGAGCAAGGGCTGGGCACAGCCACAGAGCCAGCACTGTCTCTGGACAGGCTCCTGGCCTTGGGTGCCATGAATTCTTTTGCTTGTGGATCTGGCAGTCTGCAGAGGTGGCCCTGGGAGGGGCCTGCATCCCAGCCTGCAGGGCTGGACTGTCAGGGAGACTCGCCTGACTCCCAAGCTAGTGCTCCATTCACAGCACCAGAAACACCCATCGCCTCCTCAAGGCCAGGGTTGGGGGTCCTCCGGGAAGCACTCTCCAGTTGACTCCAGAGAAGAGGGCTGGCAATGCGGATACGCCCCAGAAAGGCACTTTCCAGGAGACTCAGTGTTGGACAGGACTGGTTAGGGGATTGTGAGGTCCACCTGTGCACTCAGATTGGCTCCTTTAAAAATGTTGTTCCTAACATGTACCCCATTGGCTTCCAAAAGGAGTTTGGGACATGCAAGGAAATAATAAAATTTTGCAAAGAGAAGTGGCAGGTTGATTACATAAATTATTATACTCCACATCAGTCTGAAGTTTTATTCTGAACTTCCTGGCACCTAAGGTAAAAAGGGAGGCAAGAAGGATGTGTTAGCTATAGATTTATGGGTTTTTTTAAAAGATTTTATTTATTTATTTTTAGAGCAGGGAATCGAGGAAGAAAGAGAGGGAGAGAAACATCAATCTGTGGTTGCCTCTCAAGCGCCCCCTACTGGGAACCTGGCCCACAACCCAGGCATGTGCCCTCACTGGAAATTGAGCCGGTGACCCTTTGGTTCTCTGGCCAGTGCTCAGTCCACTGAGCCACACCAGCCAGGGAAGATTTATGTTCGTATGCTAAGTTTTTCAGGAAACTGTAGGAGAGGAAGGAGCTCTCAATGAAAAGCCATGAAAGGCCTGGAATGGGTCCCCTTTCTCTGACTTCAAGAAAATCAATTAGCTCACCTAAAGCAGGAATAGTAATAGTGTCACCTGCTTCCCTGGGCAGTGGGCAGGCTTGGGAGCACAGTGCAAACTGTAAAGTGATTGTGGGACTGTCAATATAAGTTACTGTAACACAGTAAGTTCCTGAGAACAGGATGCGGCCACACCTGCTGGTCAGGTCAGCCATTCGTCCTTGTGTTTCCAGGTCAGCCCAGGTCTGTGCCTGTTGTCCTGATGTAACTATCAGGAGAACCTCCTTTCACTCTCCAAGTGTCTTGGCTTGGAGGATAAATTTTATGGTTACCATATGTGTGTGTGTGTATGCATTTATATTTCTGTTTTATTACTAATATATTAATAAAATGGAGCCCCTGATCTCCAAGGGCACCTGTTATGAAAGAGTTACAAGTCACCAAATCCAGAGGGCAAGCAGGGATGTTGTCTGACAGATGTTACGTTGAAAACGTAGATTGATTCCATAGCTCACGGGGGCCTTTGTCCTTCATCTTGAAGACGGGGAGTGAGAAGGAAAAGATGTGGGAAGCAAGCTCTGGGCAGCTGCTTGCACGCTCCTTGCCATGGGCACTTGGACAGAGCTCTGCTCCCTCCTGTGTGACTTTGGCAAGAAATGGAACCTCTCCAGGCCCCTTATCTTCTCATCTGCAAACCAAGGTTGTTGTGAGCATGAGAAATGGTTGGGTAAATCACCAGGCGTCGTGCCTGAAGCAGCAAAGGCAGGTGGCATTATGAGTCCTGTCATCGTTACCACATGTGCATTAACCTCGCCTCAATTTTCTTCTTCAGCACCACCGGTCACCCTTCCTGGGAGCAGATGGCTTCCACCTTTTTCTGTGGGGCTGGGGGAGGTGGTTAATTATAAATTCATTTTGTTATCAGAAATATGTCTTTTTAGAATGTCTATTTCTTCTTGTGTCAGTTTGGTAACTTGTATTCTTCAAGGGGTTTGTCCATTTCCTCTAGTTGTTAAATTTATTGGCATTAAAGTTGTAATATTCCCTTTTTTCCCTTTTAGTGCCTATAGGATCTGTGGTGATGTCCTATCTTTCATTCCTCATATCGGAAATTTGTGTGTGTGTGTCTCTCTCTCTAATCTAGCTAGGAGTTAACTTTATTAACATTTCAAAGAACTTTCTGGTTTTTTTATTTTTTCTGTTTGTTCAATTTCTATTTCATTGATTTCTGCTCCTTATGTCCTTTCTTACATTTTAAACTTAATTTGCTCATTTTTTCTAGATTTTCAAGGTAGAAGCTCAGAGGCTTTATTGAAACTGTTAGTCCCTATAAACGCAAGCGTTTAAAGCCACACTTTTCACTTCAGGCACTGCTTTGGTCACCGCACACACACAATCTGACGTCTCCTGTTTCGTTATTGTGTGGTTCAAAGTGTTATCTAGTTCTTTGTGATTGGTTATTGAAAGGGTTTTTGTTTAATTTCCAAACATTTGAGAGAATTTTACAGATGTCTTAGTGCACATGGTTTCCAACTACAATTAGAGAATATATCTGGTATGATTTTCATTCCTTCCTATTCATTGGGACAGCTCATGGTGAACACCCCATGTGGACTTGACAATATATGTGTGTATTCTGTTCCTGTTGTGTGGAGAGCCCTGTGATGTCGGTCAGTTCGTGTTGTTCGATAGCATTTACATCCTCACCTATTTTTGGTCCGTATATGCAATCAGTTACTGAGAGAGTAGTGTTAAAATCTCCAACCGTAATTGTGGATTTGTTTCCCTTTAGATCTCTTAGTTTTTGCTTCATATATTTTGAAGTTCTTGTTTAGTGCATACTCATTTACGACTATTTTTGCCTTCTTGATGTATTGAAAATACCTGTATTTCACTTGTTTTTTAAGAGAGAGGGAGAGAGGGGAAGGGAGGGAGAAAAAGGGAGGGAAACATCAATGTGAGAGAAAAACATTGACTGGTCATCTCTCATACACGCCCTGACCAGGGACTGAACCTGCAACCAAGGCATGTGCCCTGACTGGGAATCGAACCGGCGACCTTTCACTTTGCGGAATGAGGCCCAACCAACTGAGCCACACTGGTCAGGGTTTACCTTCATTTTCGAAGGAACTTTTTTTTGGAGTATATGGAATTTTAGGTTCACAGTTTTTTCTTGAAGATGCCATTCCACTGTCTTCTGGCCTGCGAAGAAGTCAGCTGTACTTCTCATCTTTGTTCCCTTGTGATGTGTCTTTTCCTCTGGCAGCTTTCAAAGTGGCCTCTTTATCTTCGGTTTTAAGATGTTCCTCAGTATGCTTTCTTTAATGTTTATGCTGCTTAGGTTTGGTCGATTTGTGGGTTTATACTTTTCATCAAATTTGGAAAATTATCAGTTATTATTTCTTCAAATATTTTTTCCTGCTAACTCTATTTCTTCTCCTTCTGGGACTTAAATTATATTTACACATAGACTGCTTGGTATTGCCTCACAGGTCACTGAGGGTCTTTGTTGATTTTTTAAAAGGCTCTTTTTTTCTCTGTGCTTAAATTTGGATATGTTTTATGGATCTCTTCAAGTGCACGAATTATTTCTTCTGTAGTTTAATCTGCTGTTAGGCTCACCCAGCGAAATTTTCATTTCCGATTCTATGTTTTTCAGTTCTACGCTTTCCATTCAGTGCTCCTCCTTCATAGTTTCTATTCTGTTGAGAGTTTCCATCTCTTCGCTCACATTTTTATTTTGTTTTAAATCTTTGTTTTGTAATTTCAACATCTGTATCATCTGTGGGTCTGTTCTATTGACCAGAGTTTCTTTTTTATTTTCTAGTTAAACTTTCCTGCTTCTTGGAATATTTAATAATTTTTTATTGTATGCTAGACATTGTCAACCCTACATTGTTGGGTGTCTGGATTGTGTTGTGTTCTATGAAGTGTCAAACTCCTTTTCCCCGGGGGCCACATCAGCCTCGCGGTTGCCTTCAAAGGGCCGAATGTAATTGTAGGACCGTATAAATGTAACTACTCCTTAACTGTTGAGCGAGAGCTTGGTGCTACTGTCGGGTAGAAACAAGGTGCCAGGCCAGTTAAACAAGGTGGAGGGCCGGATTCGGCCCACAGACCTTGGGTTTGCTGTCTGTCTTTAAAGGGTGTTGCGTTTTGCTCTGGTAGAGAGGTCACTGGAAGCTTGGCTTGACCTGTCAGAGCTCGGTTTGGGGCCCTCTTGGAGCAGAACCTCAGGATAGCCCGACTCCTGCGTTCTGAGGTGCTCAGTGTGGTCTGCGTGCTCTGGTTCTTTGGACTGCACAGCATCCCGGCACTGCCCCAACTCCAGACTCTCCAGTCAACGCACAGCCCTCAGTGGTTCTCTGCCAGGTCTTGCGGAGTCCCGCCTGGCCTAATACAGCTTACGCTGCAGAGACTCAGGGAACACCTGTGCAGATTTCTGGGCCTCCTTTACATAGTTTCCTACTCCCTGTGCTCTGCAAACTGCAGACCCCTCGGAACCCTGGCTTCCACCTATGTTTCCTCTGCTGTTGAGACCACTGCACTGTATTGGAGCTCTGCGTCCTCGTGCTGGTTTGGGAAGGGCTTCCAGGCAGGAAGCTGGGGTGAATGTGGAGCTGACTGCTGTGCAATGCCCGAACACATTGGTAGCACATACCTGGTCCAGTTCAATAGTCATTTGTAGCAGGAGGGTAAGTCTGATGCCCACTGTTTTTAGCACGGCCAGAAACAGAAACCCACTATTTACTTTCACAACCTATTGCCTTCCATTTGTGATGTCCTCTCTGCAAACTCCCCAGTTCTGTCAAAGCCCCTCTCATTCCTCTGGACCCCATTCAGATGCTCTGTCATCAGTTACTTTCCCCTCCATCCCTTTGGGGCAGAGCAGTCCCCACACTGGACGATATCGCATTCTCTCAGGTGCACGGTTGGCTGTTTGGGCATCTTCTTCTGGACAGTGAGGACCTGGGAAGTCAGGGGCTCTCCACGGTGCTCTGTAAACGCCAGTGTCTGGCCCATTGCAGCTTCAATACCTGTGGGTTCATTCAATTAATTATTAAAGCAGAAGCAACTGCTCCCCCTCTGTCCCTGACCTCTGAGAGCAGACATGGAAAAGCGCGAGGCTGAGAGTCCTTGACTACAAGAGAGCTAGCCCCTTTGTTTCTTATGTGAGGTGATAGACCCAGGGGAGTTTGGTGATTTAGTCAATTATGTCGTTCATTTACTCACTATTTAACAGAAAGTTTTCAAACATCAACCGTGTACAAGGCGCTGGGGCTAGGGATAAAATACTTTGCCCTCAAAAGTCTCTGGGACTAAGGCAAGATGGGAGAAATAGAGGAAAAATGAGCGATGTCCACCCAGGCTGGGTGAACCGTTGTCCTGTACACCAAAACAGAAAAAAGTCGCCAGGTTTCAGGTTCTGTCCCCAGCTGGGGCGTGTACGAAAGGCAACAAATCGATGTTTCTCTCTCATCGACGTCCCTCTCCCTCTCCCTCTCCCTCTCCCTCTCCCCCCCTTCCTCTGCCTCTAAAATCAATGAACATATCCTCGGGTGAAGATTTTTTAAAAAGTGACATCTACCCAGGGATCCTACAAGTCCATGGAGGTCCACAGAGGGGCCTCATCCAGTCTGGTAAGGACTGGTTCTTCTAGAAGAAGGGAGGCCAGAGCTTGGTTGTAACGCCTAGGAAGAGGAGCAGGACTCGGGGGCAGAGACTCGAGCCAGAATAAGGAGAATGGACTTAATTCGAAGGCAGTGAGGAAGCACAGAAAGCTTTAAACCAGGGTCACAAGGTCAGATGTGTGCGTCACTCCAGCCACCATGGCTGGACGGAAAGGGAGCTAGGAGGCTGGGGAGCACTGGGAGCTCTTACGGCAAGGAGCCACGGGGGTGGAGAGGAGAAGGTGGGCTCAGGGGGAGCAAGAGATAAACAGGGAAGATCCACTCACTGAATGTCAACATGCTGTCCTCAAGCTGAGGCCAGCCCCAAGGGCACAGGAAAAAACAGAGCTTCACAACTTTTCATTCAACACGTGTTGGGGTGAACCTGCTGTGCGCAGGTACTCCGTGTGAACAGACAGATGCTTTACTCTTGCTAGCCACCTGAAGAGACTAAGGCTCACAGACAGGTGATGTCTTGCCCGAATTTTCACAGTCCAGCTGGCTGAGCTGGGGCAAAATGCAGCCCTTGACTCTCGTCGGGTGCTCTGCTGTGCACTGTCTCTCTTTGGGTGTCCATCCCCATGTGACAGGGCTCAGCAGAGATGAATATGCAGCCAGAACTCCACACACATGCTCATATATGCACATGCGTACACATCCTCACTGGCACAGATGCACATATGTATACACACAAATATACATGTATGTACTGTCACACATGTGTGTGCATGCATGGGTATGTATATACACCATATGCATGTGCAGTCTCATACATGTGTGCTCACATCCCCATGCACATGTGTGTGCACACATGTGCTTACGCACATGCATCGTATATATATATATACCCAAATGTACAATGCTCACATGTGCATGCACACATTCATGTGCACACTCTCATACCTGCACACATATATATGCATATTCAAATACAAACATATATGCACATGCACACACACACTCTCCTGTGCCTTTGTGCACACTCTGCAGTGCATGCACATTCTCATAGATGTACACTCATTCTGACAAATACACAAATGTGCACACATTTCACACACTCACACACATGTGCACACTCACATGCTCACAGTTACACATGTGTGCACATATTCTCACAATATGAGCTCCAATCCCACACTCATGTGCATGTGCACAATGCACACTGGTATGTGTCCGCACACTCACACATGAACCCACGTGTGTGCGCACACTCACTCTGAGTTCAGGTGGAGAGGAATCGTGTGGGGATCTTCCCTGGCCCCTGAGTCTTGACAGAAGACTCTCGAGCAGGCAGTGGAGGCCGGGTGGCTGTGGGCCCAGGGTGGGAGGAAAGGGTGACGGGTGGGTGGAGGTGCACATGGGGAAACACCTGCCAGGTGTGGGTGCCCACATACATATGCCAGGCCAGCTCTCCTCAGAGACCTGACAGAATGTCTCACAATGAAGTCCCCAGGTCACCCCAAGACAGCAGCTCCAAGGCCAAGTGCACCCTGCCTGGCGGTGGCCACCCTCTTAGGAAAGATGGTGAGAAGGGGTGGGTCCCCACAACCTTGTCTGGCCCTGTGCTTGTGATAATGAAAAACAACTTTGTTCTGACTCTGCTTGTCAGTGAGAGAGGGACAGGCAGACCCACATGTTCCCCTCGGCGTGCCCCTTGCCCGGGTGGCTGTGCTCTCGGGCTGCTGTGTGCCTGCAAGCACGCACCCCTCCCAACCTTGGGCTGCCCCTCCCCACACCCCTCGCCCTATTCCACCTGCAGTTCTTCCTCTCCCTTCTCTCCTCTTCCTCCCTCCACGTTTGTCCTTTCCTCTTTCTCTCTCCCGTCAGACCCACCCTCTCCTCCTGCAGCAACAAAGAAATCGACTGTCAGCCACCCCTCCATCCCCACCCCACGGCTCTCTCCCGGAGACACTGATGCGCAGACCTGTTTATTAACTTGCCAATCTTCCTCCCCTCCCTTCCTCTCCCTCCCTTTCCCTTTGCTCCCCTCCCTCCCCCACCCTCCCCTCTCCCCTTTTCTTCTCTCCCTTGTTCTGTTTTTCCTTCCCCTTATTCCTCTTTCTCCTGCACTTCCTCTGTTTTCCTCATTCTTTCCTTCTCTCCATCCTCCTCACCCCCACCTCTTCCCCCTCTCTCCCCACTCTTAAAGGCAAGAGGAATAGAAGTCAAGATCTTCTCTTGGCGATAATTATTGAAAAGTTCAGTGCAGAGACAGACAGCAATGCTGTGAGGAGGAGAGGAGGGGGAGAGAATATTAAAATGCATGTGCACAGCTTGGCTTTGCAGCAGATGTTGGCATAATTAGAGAGGAAAAAATTATGAAATTAATTTGTGGTTCAATGTAAATTTCAGCAATGGGGGAAAGCTGGGCTCAGTCACCTCATGTGCACAGATAGACATGCACACGCGCACACACGCACACACGCACACACACAGCACACTCCAGCTGCCAGGGAAGTGGTAATTGTCAGAACCTATCCAGGGGGAAAGACTGGCATGAAAAACAGGGAGGAAGAAGGCAGTTGGGGGGGGGGATTCCCCCTCTTAAAGGCACAGGTGCTCAGGAGAAATGCCCTTTCCCCAAGGAGAGGGCAGGATCTTGGAGGTACTGTCGAGCTGGTCAGGGTTCGAGCTCAAACCCTCTGCTATCACAGCAGCTCAAGGAGGACACTGCTGCCCTCAGCTTGGGAGAGATGCACACACAGCTGGGTGCTGCCTCTCGCCCTGTGGGTGTCCCTGCACCACCACGGTGGCAGCTGTCCTCTGACCACAGGGCACAATTGCTCAGGACCATCAGCATGGTGTGATACTGCTTCATTGCAGATCAGAAGGGAGAGAAATGCGCTCTGTGGGGTGGGGGGGGTGGACAGCAGTTGAGCTGGTTCTGGGGCTTCAGTCAGCCGGTTGGGGCAGGGCAGAACCATCTAGGTGCAAAGACCCTGTGAGCAAAGTCAGGGAGGCCAGATCACACAAGTCTGAGGACAGCGTGTTGTTACTCAGTTTGGCTGGTCGTGAGGTGCACTGCAGAGCGGGTGCCCGGCCAGGGCAGTGTTCTGGTTCAGGAGGCACTGGGGAGCCAGGGAGCCCCTGAGCACAGGGACGGGTGTGAGCACACCTGCATGGTCTTCTCACTGAGCCTCCTAGCTTGGGCTGCCTCCTTCTCTCCTTTACTCTCCCACTTGTCACCACTCCCCACCCCGTCTCCTCGAAGAGACTGTGGCAGGCACATGTGGCAAAGGCTCCACCTCCTGTAGCTGGTATAGGCTGGGCCACCCCTGTCAGGCTGTCCTCTACCAGGATGGGCTGGCTGAGACCCTCTGGGCCTCAGTTTACCTACCTGCTCAATGAGGGCTAGGCAGGCTTTCCACCTGCACACTGGGTGCCCTAGGCCATGTCAGAGGAGGGAGCTGTGGCCCTGGGGGCCTCTGCCCTTCGCTCTGGCTGCCATCATGGCCTACTCTAGCCTGCACATCATAAATTATTTGTGAACACAGCACCTGACCCCTAATCAGTGCAATGCCCGCCCCTTGCTGAGGAATCACCTCACAGCCCAACTTGGGAACTCCAGTCTGAGCCTTGGACATCCAGGGCCCTGCCATAGCCTCTCTATGACTCTAAGCCTTCCCATCACCTCCCTCAGTTTGGTCATTCCCAGAGCAACACTGTGAGGTGCTCTGGTGTGTGGCCCTGAGACCAGACATTGCACCGCATGCCCATCACGCACTGTTCCCGCCTGAGCGAGCCTTTCCCGGGTGCAGTCTTAGTCACCACTTCTGCTTCGTCCTAACTCGCCTGGATACAAACCCCCCGCTGGCCTAGGTCGTCCAGCTCTTGAGTCCCCCAGGCGAGTCCTCATCTTCATCCAGGAAGCCCTTTATGACCACTCTCCGAAGAGCAGGCGCTCATCCCGCGTTGTCAGTGATGTCTGCGCTGCTCCCCACAGGGTCATGTGACTCTTCAAACACTACCAGGTGCACTGCAGGTCCAGGGCCCATGCCTGCAGGCTCCTGCTTCTGCTCTGTCCTCTTGGGAGCCATGTCTGCACATGCTGAGATGCATTACAAGGTCAATGGTTCTCTTGCAACCCTTCTGGGGCCTGAGGAGGCTGAGAAGATTGGCCTCCCCAAGACCGAAGCCTTGGAGTCCAGGGGGCGCTTGTCTGTGGGGCATCTGAGCAGTGGTTCTGCAGTGTCCACGGGATGGTTGCTGGTTGCAGAGTCACCCAGTAGTGGCTTCATCACAGCAGAGGTCAGGGGTTAAACACGGCCCCAGAAAGACCCAGGCAAGTGCAGAGGAGACAGCTGGGTGGTGGAGGGGCTCCACGATTTGTCCAGAGCCATTCAGCTCATGGGGGCTGGAGCTGAGGCTTGATGTCAGGCCATGTGGACCCACACCCTGCCTGCTGCCTCCTCTGAATGGGGACAGATCTCGTGCAGGGCTCTGGGCAGAGGCTGGAACCTCTCCTGAGACTCTCCCAGTAAATCAAGTCCCGCCTGCAACCAGGCCTCAGGCCTTCCACGGCCCCTGGCCCTGCCCAGTGGCAGGGCTTAGGCCTCTTACCACCACACCTCCTCACCCTTGCCCTGCCTGGGATCAGGGTGCCAGGCGGTTTCTGGTCCTCTCCAAGGTGCTGAAATAATACCAAGCTGGATCAAGGGGCCTGGAACTAGGAGCATCGATCAGCTTCCTCTCTTACTGCCTCTTATCCCTGCCTGCCCAGCAGAAGGCTGATGCTACCTCCCTATTCTCTGATCTTGGCTCCCGAGGGTGAGGAGAGGCAAGGGCAGAGAGTCCCCTTGCTGCTGTCTCACAGGAAGAGCCGTGTGCCCTGAGATTACATCACCTGTTGGAATCTCAGTTTCCCCTGCTGTCCAGTGGGAGTGATGCCACCTCCTTCACTCAGATGCCACAGAAGGAAGAGTGATGGAAATCAGGGCTCAGGCTCCTAGTCGCCCAAGGGGTGATGTTTGCTGCTCGGGCCCACAGCCGGGGACTCACCCGCTGTCCCCCGGTGCAGCCCTGGGCTCCCTCTAGTCCCTGGCCAGGGAAACAGCCTCACGTTGCTGTTACCCCGGCTTGTCTCATTGTTTCAGCCCCTCTAGACGTGCATCCTTACTTATAAGTTAAATAAGAAGTTGCAGAAAGGGAAGTTGAGGCTGGTGAGGAATGTGTCTGTGTGTCCGCGCGTGTGTGTCCATCTCAGGTGGGAGCCTGCAGCCTTTTTTGTGCACATGGGCGTGCCCTCACTTGAGGGTGAGCTGAGATAGGCTGTGTGTAGAGGAACGAGTGTGCCAGTTGGGTCACAGGTCTGTGCGTCCGTTCATGCATGTATGTTTCTGCAGACATGCATGTTCCTGGGGCTATTCCCAGCAGCCCCCGCCCCACTCCACTCCCCAGCTCATTAAGGCTCTCCCATTATTCTGACATTTGTGCGCGTCACGTACCAGCAAGAAGTAATTTACTTAGAAGAAATTAAAAGTTCATTTTAATTGAGCGCACACTGCAGTATGCAAATGAGCACATTATGCACCCGATGCAGAGACAAAGCTATAATCAGCGGTTAACCCTACACAGGCCGACTTCTCAGCTCCCGCGCTGCCTCGGCTCTGGGGGTGGGTGGTCCTGGCCTTAAGGAGGTCTTCCTGTTCCCAAGTGGGAGGGGGCCAGCCAGGCTGGGAGGGTCACATCCTCTCAAGCCTTCTATGAACTTTTTCCAGATGTTGACAGTTGCATGAATGCCAGTACCCTAGGGAGAGACACAGGCTCTGAGCCGACCTCAGGCTCCAGCCAAGGCCCCGGACAGCAGGGACTCGGCCTGTCCCTGGGCTTTCTATGGGTCTGGCCTTGCCCCAGCCAACAGCAGAGAATGCCTGAGGCCTGATGCTCCTGTCCCACCACAGAGGGAGGGCTTCAGGGTGTTGAGTGCGAGGACCCACTTCCCAGATCTATGACCTGGGACCAGCTTCCTGCGTGCACTGCGACCCCGTGAGAGACAGGGATGGTGGCAGCCTCCTTCCAGAGCTAAGTGTGTCACTGCAGCCCAGGGCCTGGTGGAATGAAGCAAGTGCAGGACCCTGGGGCAATTTGTAGGGCCAGTCCCGCCACAAAGGCTGGGGCCTGACACCCTTCATGTGCCCAGACTGGGTGCATTCATCCACCTACCACCGTCTGTAGTTGTGGTCCCGGAAGTTCAGAAGGGACGGTGGCTTGCCCAAATGATGGAGAAATCTCAAGAAACAAAGCTGGTATCTGTTCTTGTGACCTCCATCAGTGCCCCTAACACCCCTAGTACGAGGCCTCCTCTAGTCCCCAGGGAGGGGTATGCCAGGTTCTTCCCCAGGGCCCTGAGAGACCCCCAACAGGTGCACCTCCCCCGCCCAGAAGATCAGGAAGTCAGACAGCCTCAAGGATGGGCCGGTTTTAGCCACATGACTGGTGCAGTGCGCAGCCTCTGACCGCAAGGGCAGTGTGATGTGCAGGTGCGGCCAGGGCAGATCGTTGCCTGCATCCCCTCCTCCTCCACCCCCTCCCTCTGTGTGCCTTTTCTCTGTGTCTCTTCTTTGGTCCTACTGTCTGATGGCAGGCCAACACCTGTTTAGCTTACCCATCACACCCCAGGATAATGGGGGGCTGGGCAGTCTCCCCACCTTGTCTCCCAAAGGGGCTTGGCCCTGGGCTGGAAGCCAGGCTCCCCCTGGAGCTTCAGCTGGTCCCTGGGTGGTTGTTTTTACATTGGATTTTCTCTACCTGTCAGACCTGGAGTTTTTAATGACAGTGAAAATGAAGCTGGTGTGCAGATGTGAGCTGACAGCCAGCTGCAGGAAGCAGACAGATTACCTCCAGACCCAGCCCACATCGCCCATGGAGCCAAACAAAGGAGCCATCCTGGCTCACTTGGATGAGCGGGGATGGCAGGGGGCCGAGCAAGCTGCTCCCACTCCCCTGCCGGGCAGCACCCACCCAACCAGTCACCGTTCCTTGAGGGCCTGTATGTGCATGCTCAGGGGCTCGTGCTCCACTGGCTTCCCTCCCCCGACGACAGCCCCTCACCTCTGCCCACGGCGCAGCTTTTGAGTCCACTGCCTTTTCATCTCACAGGTGCCCTGAAGGAAGAGGCACAGGAGCAGGAGGCTGTTGCCCCACATGAGATGTGAGGGAACCGGGTTCTTGGACCTGACAGTCAGTCAGTGGGGCCGTGACAGTGGTCTGGGCTCACTGGGCCTGGGTGGGCCCGGGAACCTGCATCCTCAGCAGGTGTTTAGGGAACTCCATGAGGGTGGCCAGGACACCCTGCAAAGCCCTGTGGATGCCCTCCCTCAATGTCACCTGCTGACCCTGGGCTTCCTTGCCTTCCTTTGCTGGAGGCAAGGATGAGGGGTGGTGATACTGGCCTGGACCAGACTGGGTGCAGGGTTGGGCTTTCTCCCCCCGCCCTCTGCCCTCTACCAGATCCAGCAGTGATTTCGGCCCTTCCGTGTTCCCTTCAGAGACTTTTTCCCAGCCTGGGTAGGGGGAGGTGGAACAGCTCCTCTGCCTCTGCCTCTGCCTCTGCACCTGCCGGGCTCCTGGGCTGTGCCCTGGGAGCTCTCCAGAGCCCTAGTGCCCAGCAGAGCCCCTGCAGGTGACACCCTGAGGGACCAGGGAGCTGGGGCGAGCCACTCTGCACTGGCTGTGTGCTTTGGGCAGGTCATGCCACGGTGCCCCAGTTTCTCCTACACTCAGGCACACACCTTGGCAGCTTCACCAAGTGTATAGGGAGGGGCTCTGTGGTGGCCGTGCGCCCCATCTCTATGCCCCACCCCCAGCAGAGGGGTCTATGCTGAGGGCCCAGTCAGGTTAGGGGGACCCAGGACTTGTCCGGCTCTGACTCATTCCCACTGTCTCTGGGGTGCCTTGTTGCCTGCTGCAGTGTGACCAGTGGTCCAGGGCCACCTCTCATGTGCCAGCTCTACTCCTTGTGCTGCAGCCAACAGTGCCAGTTCTGCCGCTGCTCCTTCCTGCCCACACCTCCCAAGCACTGGCCAGCCCCCACGTTTCCTTCCCTCTTCTTTCCTGCCCTGCCCTATCCCCATGTCCTCAGGCCTCACGTGCTGGGAGGGGCGCAGCCCACTGGCCGCTCTGCAGCTCTTCACTGTCAGCCTCGTTGGTTGGACCTGTGCGGTGATGCCCGCTGGCACCGACTTCGCTGAGCGTGTGCTGTGTGCCAGGCACACACATAACCCCGTTATAGGCATCCCATCTGGGCCATGAGATAGTCAGTGGTAGAGCCCAGGCCTTCCAGACCCTAGGTCTCTGACCCCAAGCCCGTGTTCTTGGTCACAGTGTGCTGCTGAGCCAGGAGATGGGCAGCATGCTGGGCAGATTTCGCATCTGGTGTGGGAGGCCATCCCACCAGGTTGCAGGCCCAAGAGGACACTGTCTGCCAGCTGCCCACAGGCCTGGCAGCCACGAAGAAGCTTGGAGGGAGCAGGATGTCCATGGGTCCATGGCCCAGACCTTCGACACTGCCAGACATGCCAGTGACCTGTATATGGGGTGAAATGGAGCTCATCTAACTCAGGTAGCAAAGAGCAGCTCCAGGAATCCCTGGAGGGTGTGGGGGGAGGTGCTGTGACTGATTAGTGATGTCTGTCCTGGGTCAGGATGGGCCAGGCCTCTGGTGGTGCAGAGAAACGGATTCTTCAAGAGGGCAGGTGTCTGGCCTGGACTCTGTCCTGGGGACTCTGGTAGCCGTCTACTTGGGCATCCTCTCCAGAGCCCCATGTGTGGTGACTCATGCCCACAGCCCCCATGGGTCCTCAGGGTGCCACAGCAGCTGCCCTCCAGCCCCCACTTGGCTACTTCCTGACGTGGGGCACACTATCTTGATCCTAACGAGGCTGAAATGCTGCATGACCTGCTGTGGCTGAGGTGTGTGTGCACTTTGGAAAGCGCTTCTTGTGGTCCCACACGCAGCTTGTGCTCCTAGTTGCTGTCAGGCACTGTGACAGTGGGCCACTCCTATCCAGGTCACCACATGCGGGGCGAGCGTGGGTAGGCTCTCTGCAGCTCGCCTCGTCTGGTCCTCACCGGACCCTGGGTGGATGAAATGTGGTGCCTGTCTTCCTGTCTGCCGTGGCAAGCATCAGGCCTTCGGCTAGAAACACTGTTCCCATTACACATCGTCCCTGGGGACACAGAGCTGCCTGCATCGCTGTGTCGCATCATACCTTTTCTCAGTGGTCGCTGCTGTCCCAGTGAGTGGGAATCTCAACTGTAGCATGTGGTGGCCTTGCCTGAAGACACACCCCATGCCAACCACACCGATATTTCATGGTGTGTTACTCCATCCCGCAACAACCTCAACGTTATTATTACCCACCTGGCAAACCAGACGGAGGCTCAGAATGGTTTAGTCGTTTGCCAGGGCACACACCTTGCTCAGTCCGTCATCAGGGGCCTTTCACAAACTTCCCCAGCTTCTGACACCTCACAAGCCCTGAATCTGGTCAGAACAAAGAGTCCAGGTCCCCAGACAGTTCCCTGTGCCCTCTGCCTCCCAGGCACTTCTCACCAGCTCCATCACTTAAAGAGACATCCTTCCCTACCAGTAAGAACACTCCTCCTGCAAGGCCTGGGGCAAATGCTGCCACCTCCAGGAAGCTTGCCTTGACCACTCCAGCAGAAGCTCGTCTTCCTCTTTGAATTAGAGGGCTCTCATCATTGCCTAACCTTCTGTTGGCCTACCTCTGGATGTGGAGGGAGAGGACATCCATGATTACCTACCACGGCCCCCACCACTGTGCTGAGACTGGATTTGATGCGCTGTGGAGGTTGTGGAATAAATACCTGAAGATAAGGGCAGGCTAAGAGGACCCAGGTATCTCCAATTCCTGAAAACCGTAAGGGCCAGCTGAGGAGAACAGCTTGGGGTCATTAGCAGATTTATTCCCAATGCCTGTATCATCTGGCCCCAGAGGTGCCCCCACGTGGAACCTGCAAAAATAGGGAGGGCTGCCAGCCATGCTGGAGGTGCGACACAGCAGGAAACCTGGGTTAGCCGGGAGGCTTTGGGTGTGCCGGCTGTGCCCTCATGCCGCCCTCTTTCCAAGGCTCCAAGCAGCAAACAGGAAAGAGTTAAGTCCTCTGTGAGCCACTGGAGAAGGAAGTGGTAAACAATTTTTCTCTCCCTCGGCTAAATTAATATGCAAATTCCTAAACCCCCTCCTACTCCCTTCCCCTGCCTTGAAATTAGCGAGGTAGACTGCTCAGCTAATTACGCATTCAAACGAGCAGGCTGCGCTCTTAGAGCTGGGAGGGCGCTGAAATGATTGTGAGAAGGTGGAACTGCCATCCGAGCATGGCCCTTCTGGCACATCCGGAGCCGCTCCTGTGTGCCTCGCAGATGTGACCCGGCAGTGACCACCAGGCACGCAGGCTCAGGAAGGGGGTGCAGGGTCTCCTCCACACTCTACACCATCCCTGAACTGTGACCCCGAATGGCCAAACCCCACGTCTACTCTGAAAACAAGAGTCCCCACCAAGATCCCAATGGTGCCTGTGGTCAGGACCAAACAGCCTCCCAAAGCCGGGCAGGGCAGTCAGCTCTGCTGGACTAGGTCCGGGACAGTGGTTTCGTGCGATGTTGGATGAGCCTGGGCACTGCCCCCAGAGGCCTTCCTGTGGGGTAGGCAGGGGATGGCTGAACATGTGGGACCCTCACCCCCAACTCCCTCTCAGTGGTGCGCCTCTCACAAGCTGTTTTATATATTGTGGTTCTAGGTTAAATTTCATTCCAAAAGGTATTTCCCTGCAAAGTGGGAGTTTGAACAGCAGGAAAGAGGAGGGAACAAAGACCTCCTGGGCACCAGGGGTGGGTGGTGTCAGCAGGAAGCAGTCAGGCTTGGGAGCTAAAGATGGGCCAGACCACACCCCCCCTCCCGCACCTACACACACACACTGTCTCTCTCTTTTTTCTTAAAGGGCCCCATCCTTCCTCTGCCCGTGAAGCCTGGGCTTTCTGCCTGTCAGTCCCAGCCCTCCTGACCCATCCTTGCAGCCTCCTCCTGTGCCCCTCAGCAGCCTCACCTCCCTCACTTCCTCCTCAGTCACGCCCCCTGGGCCAAGCTCCAGACAAGGAGCCTCAACCCAAGCCTCTGTCCCTTCCCCCCTGGGTTCTCTAGCCCACTTATCCTGAGAAACCTTGTGATGCTGCATTTATTCATGCTGAGTGTGGGGTTTCATGTCCGGCAGTCTGAGGAGGTCTCCCCAACTGGTCTGCAATCTCCTGCAAAACAGCACCCTGTGCTGGACTCTAACAGCCAGGGCCCTCAGCTCAGCACACAGCGGGGGTGGGGTCTGCCCACGAAGAGGCCTGTGAGATGACTGGTTTGGCGCCCTATTCTGCTGGACACGCTGGGAGCCACAGAGGAGGCTTCTTCTCTGCTGGCCTCAGTATCCCCCACCTGTGCTATCAGACTGTTGGACTAGGCACTCTCCAAAGATCCCTTCTGGTGTAAAGTTCTCAGTCCAGGACCCTGTTAATTAATGTGTCCACCTGCCCATCCATCACCCCTTAAACCCTCTGGGTGCCCAGCACTGACCTCAGGAAGAAGAGTGGGGTGGGGTTCTGAGGGATGGAGGGAAAGCAAGGCCAGGAGGCACAGGTGCCCCCAGCTCTGCCTGTCGTGGGCTCCTCAGTCCCTCAGGTCCAGTGAGAATCATCAGGGCAGGCAGACACATCTGTCCTGTGCTCCTGCCTTCTTTCTACCTGTCCCAGGAATAGCCTAGATTTCCAGAGTTAGGAGGGTCAGCCCAGCAGGGGCGTGGGTGACATTAAGTATCCACTGGGTGCAATAAGGTGGCTGGCCTCTCCCACAAAGCTGTGATGTGTAGTCCAGCTTCTCCCTCACACCTAAGGCAGAAAATCATCAGTCAGACAAATGGGGGGTGGGGCTGGCGGGGAGCCGAGGAAGACGGATTGCCCAGGAGTAGCCGGGCGTCTCAGAGCAGCCAACGTCACTACGGATCAATAAGGACCTGCAGCTCTGAGCAGCGACAGTGAATAATAAATAAATAAGACAAATAGGCAGAAGGGTCAACTGAGCCTTGCAGAGAAGGTCTTGGGAGGGGCCAGAAGCTCAAACCTAGGGTGACAAAGGAGACAGGAGCTAGGGTGTCAGTCGAAGCCCCCAGGGAAGGGGGCCTGAGAGTGCAGTGTCCAAGCCTGAATTCATTTCTGGAGCCCAGTCGGTGATCGGCCACTGAGAAAAGACAAGGCTGCTCTCCCCATTCAATGCCACCCAGCATGACAAGGATTCTGGAGGAAGGGATCCAATGGCCAGCTCCACCAGTCCACACACTGATCCCACACCAGACCTCAGTGGTGCCATTGGGTGGTCCCAGCAGCGGGCACTGACCACTCCGGGTGGGACCCCTGGCAGGGCAAAGGGGCCAGAAAGCTGCTCTCCTTGCCTCCCGGGAACCAGCCTCCTCCCGGGAGGTGCAGGTCTGTCCGAGTCAGGGTTGGGGGGCTTTGTGCCTCTGAGGGTGATGCATGGCCCCGCTAATTCACTGCACACGGCTGTTAATTCTGGCGCAGCTGCTGCCCCCGCCCTCTAGGCGCTCAGTAACACCAGGCTGCAGAGCGCGCTGCAAATTAACACCATTTGTTCTGCAGAACATGTTCCATTTCTACACTACATGCATAGCTTATTACCTCTCCAGCAGTGCGGGAGAGGGGCCGCTGGGCCTGGGGGCGCTCCTCCCAGCTCACCGCCTGCAAAGGGAGGGCACTGGGGCTGGACCCTTGGACCACAATCTTTGGACGGCTGCAGTCCAGCTCTGAGGGTCATTGCTGAGGAAGGGTCCCAGCTTCTGTCTGCCCGTCCTGGTGACAACACCCAGGGCTGCAGGCCTGACACCCCCAGGCCACTTTGTTCCTGCACTGTCTAGCTTTGTGGACTTGGGGAGGCACCTTCCGGAGCCTCTTATGTGGGGCCCTCCCACCTGCGTCCCACACAACGAGACAGAACCACTGGGGCAAAGCCCCGGCTCAACTCTCAGTAAGTGGCGCCGGTACTGAGTTTTCATCTTGTCACTCTAGGTGACAGTTACCAAGGTCAGAGCAGGCAGTTACCAAGCCCCAGGTCTGATCCTGGAAGAGTCTCCTAGAGTGGGTGACTCCTCAAGAGCACCCAAGGGCCACATGTCACCTGAGGAAGCCTATGGAGCAGGACTTGGGCTTTCCTGTGGCCGCCACCTGTGGACTAGAACCCGGGTTGTGACGGGCCCTCACACAGTGGGCCTCACTGCTTCCCTGCGTCCTGGGGGAATCTCAGGAGTGGCTATTTGTCCCCACTGCCCTCCTTCAGCCCAGGAAGGCCCTGGCTGAGCAGAGTGACCAAGTGAAGGAAGGGCCACCTCTGGTTAAGACACACCGACGGGCCCCTCCCCTCCTCCTCAGCTCCTCGAGCCACCCACTCTCCTGGGACCACACTTGGCCCCTCCAGGTGTGGGGACCAGAGCAAGGTGGTGCCTGGAAGCTTGCACACAGCACCCCACTCCCCCATCGAGAGTCAACGGGTCCCTGCAGCGGGGCTGGGTAGCCTCTATGTCCCCTCAGGAAAAGGTGGCCTGGTACAGAGTTCAAGGGTTCTGAGTCCCTCTCCTTGCCAACAGCACCAGTGGTTCCTAAAGGCAGTTTAACTGGAAGTTTCCTCTGGGCCCAGGCCCCCTGTCCCCTTTGAGGGTGGACCCATAAGACAAGGTGGCCGAGGGGTTGTGTAGACCCAGGGCGGCTGATGTCAGGGGCCAGCCTTGGCCAAATGGAGCCTGGTCACTGCCTGTTGGTGTTCCCTGATGGCAATGTGGGCTGGACACCAAGCCACAAGTCATCCTTCCATGAATTCTAGTGAATTCACCATTTTACAGATGAGAAAGTGGAGGCTCAGAGGGGATGAAGCTCATACAGCAAGCACAGAGCTGGGGTTTGAACTGGGCCGGGCCAGCTGCGAGCTGTGAGCTCAGCGTCAGCACTGACCCCCACACTCACGGAAGGTCATGTGCCCCTTCTGTGCCCCTCTGCCCCTCATCACCACCCTGCCCTTGACTGTGAGCGGAGTGCTCTGTGGACATGGGTACCGAGTTGCAGAGACGGTTTGTGGCAGCCACCTGAGCCCTGGGTGTGCTACCCTCACCCCCCTCTCCTTTCTATTCAGCCCCCACCCTCTCATCCATCAGCCCAGCCATGAGAACCGACTGAGACTGAGTCTCACCTTCCTGAATAGACAGGCCCCACGGATCCAGGAGGAGGAAGGAATGTTGTGACACCTTGGAGCATGAGTCAGATTCAGAAAGAGAAGGGTAGGGCACCCAGGTTCGGTTATTGCCTGAGCAGAGGTGCAGAGCTGCTGGCTGAAGGGCCGGGGTGGGGCCAAACAGGAGGGTGCAGGCAGCTAGCCTCAGAGCCATCAGGGATGCACCTGGCACCATCGGTGAGTGTCTGCCCAGGGCTCACCAAGGCAGGTGGCTCTTAGCTGGCCACCCACAGGCACTGACAGCAGGGCTTGGACCTGGAGCCCCAGCCATGGGTTAGTGTGCTAATTTCATAGAGCGCTGCAGCAGGACCAGGGGGCTGGGGGTAGGGCACAGCACCCACCTCCCCCAGGCTAGGATGCCCACATGTGGAGCACCTGGCCCACATGTAAGAGTGGTTTTCGAAGTGAAGGGGCCTGGAGAAGTGACCCTGCCAAGGCTCTTCACCCAACTGGCCCCAGTGCCAGGCCCCAACCACAGCCCCCTGCGTCCCTTCACTCACTCTCCCTAGACATGGCTGGGGAGGGGGCACAGCGACTGACACCCTGTCCACTGCATCTCAGAAACTGGGGGGGACACCTGAGCTGGCCACTGGCAGGCTGCAGACAGTGACTGGGGCTCTCCATGGGCTTTGCAAGGCCCTGGGGGATGCCCAGCATGACTGGAGCGTGGAGGGTAGCACATGTGTCTGGCCCAGAGCCCAGGGCCGGTCCATTTCCCTTGGCATTATGGAGCCCAATGTCCATGTACAGAAACGACACATAGGAGGCTTTCAGCTGATACTACACAAATAAATGGACAGATGAATGGATGCATAGATGGATAGATGGGTGCCAGGTGACCGAAGTGCCAGTAAGAGCTTCTGGCCACCACACAGCAGGAGGGACTTCAGTGGGCTGTGGGTCAGGTGTTGTTGGGATAAAACGTGGGCCATTGGAAGCTATGGGTCCCTTTCCTGCTGGGCCACAGAGTAGGATGGCTTGGCCGCACATGGGGTAACCCAGGTTTGGAGAGGACAAGGTGGGTGGGGATGGTCAGTGCCTGCTCATTCCCAGGACCCTCTAGGAGGTGTGGGAACTGCAGAGGTTTTTCTGTCAAGAGGCAGAAAGACTTCATGAATATTTCATTAGGGAAGCAATGTGGCGGTCGAGGAACATCTGGTGGGACTCTCCAGGGAGCTGGGAGCTGGCTCAGGAAGCAGGGCTGTGAAATTTGGAGGTGGTATGAGGGGCTGCTGGCCTCCGTCGCTGAGGGCAGCTCTCTCCCTGTCACCACACTGGCTTGGGTCCTCCACCCTAGTTCTGGGTACAAAGACCTGCCATGGGGGCGGCTGTGCGCAAGGCTGTGGGGGCGGGTCACGGGTCAGCTCCCTGGTTCCCCCACTCTATGACTCCCTCTGCCCGCTCTCCCCACTCAGCCCTGTGGCCAAGTCAGAGCTGCTCAGGGGAGAAGGCGTGGGGTCTGAATCTTCAGATGAGGCCACAGGCTGGGGCAAGACTGGGACCAGGAGTAGCCTAGGTAGGCAGAGGAGCCCACCTGAACTTGATAGGCTTTGGGCTGTAGAATGAGGCTGTGGCTGGGGGGGTCTCCTGCCTCACATCGCTGGAGGAATGGTGGTCGGTCACCACAGACTGTAGCCCCTCTGGTTCTAAAACCCCCACTGGGTGCTCAGACCAGGGCTCACCTGGAACAGGACAGCACCTATCCTGCTAGTGGGGGGTGTCAGAGACAGTGCTGGAGAGTCCTAGGGGCTGGGCAAGGAAGGACCCCCAGTCTCACAGACCTGGACAAAGCTGTACCGGTGCCAGGGCACGATCCACAGGACCCTCCTGGTCTGCTCCAGTCTACACGTGAGGGGGTCCACCCACTTCACAGCCAACCAAGCTGAGGCTCTGAGACCTTAGACTGCCTTCTTGTGTGCAGACCCTGAACTCAGCTCCTGGCCAGCACTCACAGCCATCCCACTGGCTTCCTGGGGCCGGCCAGGCTGGACCTGGGCATCCTCTTCAGAAGCCCATCACCTGCTGGTTGGGGAGGATGGCCCACCACTGAGAGCCCCTGCTCTCTGTCGAGCAGTCTTGTGGCTGGGCCTTGGCCTGAATCCCCAAAGCACCTCTCGTTCCATCTCTGCCCACCTAACTCCGAATCCTGTGTTCCCTGCACCCCTCAGCACTGGGTAACCCTCTCCATTGCTCCCCCTCAGCCAGCCCAGACCTTGGAAGCTCCTCACTGGCCTCCTAGCCTAGGCTCTTTGGCCTTCACGCTCTTGTAGCCCAAGCCCCTTCCTACTTGGCAGAGCTGGGACTGGCCACTGTCCAGGGCACAGCCCCAGGAGTCCAAGCCCACATCCTTCCCTGCCATGGGCCCCAGACCTCTTTGTGTGTGGTACCTTCTTTCTGGATCTACTCTGGCCACTCTGAGCATCACACAGTACAGCATCCAGCCCAGAGTCCTCTGAGTGACAACGGTGTCCCTCTGCTCCTGTGCCCCAGCCTAAGGCATAAGACTCTGTACACTTTGCCTGATGTGTTTGGAGGCTCCCTCCCACCTTCACTGTGGGAGGCTGGGCAAGGAAGGACCCCCCAGTCTCACAGACCTGGACAAAGCTGTGCCGGTGCCCAGGGAGGGGTGGCTGGGCACTGTGGCTGGCAGCACTCCACACGAGCCCTCTTACCACCACCTCCCAGCAGGTAAGAAGACCACACAGCCTCTCCTGCTGCCTTGGCCCTTTCTGCCCAGCAGGGCTTTGTCCTAGGAACCCCCCCATACATGGCTCCTCCCCACCCGGGCAGCTTGCCCCCATGCCCTCGGCAGCTGGGCTCCTTGGCACAGCCGCCTGAGCTCCCTCTGATGGCCACATTTGGCTGTGGTCCCACCGGTCTGCACACAGGCACAGCCGTGCCAAGCCAGGCTGCAGGGCTCTGGGCAGATGGGAGGGAGGGAAGTCAGATGCTTCTCCTGGGATCTCCCAGCCCCTCCAGGTGTCACCCTCCAGCCCTCCTCCCATCCCCACCTGAGTCCCTGGGTTGGACTGCAAGAAGAAATAGACAGACATTCAAGGACGGTTTGGGGACACCGTTCCAAAAATGTGACAGAGAGGACCTTGCCCTAAGAGCCAGCAGGGCATGGGGTGGAGGTGATGCAACCACAGGACCCCAGAGGGAGGGGCCCAAGCACTAGAGGCAGAGGCGCTGCCGTGCCAGGGCCCCTGGGTGTGGCTGCTGTCCCCTCAAACCCCGATGCTACCCACACCCAGCCAGGCAGCCCTGCTTTATTTCCTCTGTGCAGGAGCAGCTCCTGTACTACCTGAAGGGTTCCCAGCCACCGCACTTGGCCAACACGGGCCCCAGGATGGCAGACCACCTCCCGCGCCCATGGCAGCGTGCAGGGAGCCAGAGGGGAGGTTGAACCAGCTGGCCCAGAACCCCACTGCACACAGCCACCCTTGCAAGCTGCTGGGCCATATCACCCACACCCAGGCCGAGAGCCAGCCACCTGCCCAGTAAGCCCCAGTCCGTTGTACCTGTGCCTCGCTGGCTGCCACTGTCCACCTGCTCCCAGCTGGGTCCTCCATGGCTCCGCTGCAGAGCGGCTGCCGCCTCCCCAGGATGGGCTGCCGGCGATTTTCTGTGGTTTTTGTTTGTGGGTTTTGGCCCCGTGAGCCCGCGAGCACCCAGGAGGCACCCAGCCCGCTGCTCGTCCATGGCAAGCGTCCATCTTCCCTTCACGGCGGCTCTCACCTCTCCCTCCTCCTGTCCCCACGGTGCCAGCTCAGAGGCAACTGGCACGGACGGAGCCCGGCCAGCCTCTCGCAGCTGGGTGTAGCCACGCTTTTTTTTTTTTTTGTATTTTAAACACACACACATACTCGCACATGCACACACACACATGCCAAGCCCCCCGCCCCCGACAACATGCATCCCTTCTGTCAGGAGCAGCCCCAGCCAAGAAAGCCCAGAAGCGGGCGGCGGCAGAGAGCTGGGCTGCCGAGCGGTGGAAACCCCAGCCCCAAGCCCGTCCCTTCCTCTCCCATCACCCTCCTCTTACGTAAGAACTTCACATTCCTGTCGTACTTCGGAGCTTCCTGATTGGGCCCACCTTGTCAACGTCCTGGTCTTCCACCCGCCTGGCCCCAGCCACCCTGGCCCCCTGCCCAGCCCCCAGCCTCTGCCTTCCTGCTCCCGCCCCTTCCCTAGGTGTGTTTATTTATGGAGTGCCCACTGCAGGCCACATGCTGAGCAGCCAGCTAGGTGGACATGGGCCTGGCCTCCTGGAGCTGGCAGTCTGGCCAGGGACGTGATTAAGCACGAGGCCGTGAGGAGACGTGCTTGTGCTGTGGCGTGTGAGACTGGCTGTAGGGTATCGGCAGAGTCTACCTGAGGGCAGAGCAGGGTCCCACGTGGACGAGAGGGTTAAGGCCAACCTCAGGCCAGGACAGAGATGCAGGAAGAGGCCTTGGTCAGAACGTCAGCTGAGAGGGCAGCAGGGGGATGGTGCCAGCTGTCCTCTCAAAGCCATTAGCACCCTCTCCCGGGCTTATACAATCCCAGTGGGCAAGCCCACCCTCTGCCAGGTCCCTGGAGCAGGAAGGGGCTAATTCCAAAGATGGGGAAAGATTGGGGGCAGATGCCCCTGTCATGTGGCCCCACCCTTGCCCCTCCCTCCTCTGAATAAAGTCTCTGTACCTCAAGGTAGAGCCAGAAGGAGTGGCCTGGGTGACCCTAGAAGTGGCCATTCCATAGACTTCCCGCCTCCTGCCTCCTTATCATCCAGGAAAAACTATCGTGATTGCAAGTCCCCTTGCAAAGTCTCCTGTGAGCCTGGCAGGCGACTGGCATCCTTGCAAATGCAGGTGGGAGGGAGGCACCCATGGAAGGGTGTTGATATAGCCAGAGAGCAGGTGTGAGGGGTCCTCTCAGGATCTGGCTGAGCCATTCCGCTTGTGGTCCATTTGGAAACACCAAGGCCAGGTTGGCTCTGGGTCAAAGGTCACCCCAAGCCAACTCACGTGATGCAGATGGCCTCACCTGCACACCTCCCCTCAGCTGTGATTGGAAGGGGTGGCTGGGCTCCGGGTGGTGGAAGCCTCTTGTCAGCCTCTACCTTCAGGCATCGCTTTGCTTTTCTGGGCATTAATTTTTTTCTTACCAATTACTCTAAGGACTTGACAACCCGAATTAGCTTCAAAACTCCTTGAAGTGCCCTGAATGGACAAGAAGGAAAAGCCACCACAGGATGCTCATTCTCCCATGGGGCTGAGGCCCAGTGACCACAGGGAAAGTTCTAAATTGAGTAAATGCTGATTTCGGCACTGAGTCAATGCCCATCCAAGCTCCAGCTGCTGCTGGTCACAATTGGCATTTAGGCTCTGAGGTGACCCCCCAAGGGCAACCTCTGACCTCTAGGCCACTGGACCTTCCTCTCTGGAGCCCCAGGCTAGAGGAGGTTCTAGATGGAATGGCCTCACCTGAAGGCCTCCTGACCCTTCAGCCTTGCCTCCCTGAAGCCCCTCCCACCCTCTGCCTCCCTGTGCTCACTGGACCCCCTTCCTCTTCACTGCCTCCTAGCTGCTTCCGGAACATTCTGGCAGCTCCTGTTGAGGTACCAGCTATTTTCAGATGCTTCTCCTTCATAGGGCCCAATGCCCTTTCTTCATTCAAGGATCTCTCACATGCCTCTCCCTTAGGAGGTCTTCCCTCACCCTTCTTCTTAAAAAAAGTATTGTGGTAAAGTACACATAATAGTCACCACTGTCAACATCTAGCACATTGAGTATTGAGCACCCACCGCCTCCCAGTGCCACAGCACTTCTGTCACCCCAAAAGGAAATCTGTCCCCACCACCAGTCACCCCCACACCCCCCGCCACCACAGACCCGCTTCCTGTCTACGGATTTCCACGCTCTGGGAGTTTCACGTCCATGGAATCATCCACACGCAGCTTCCCTCTCTGGCGCGGCGTTTCCACAGCTCGTCCAAGCCGTGGCCTGTGTCAGAGCTTTCTTCCCTTTTTTGGTGGCTGGTTTGTCTCCTTTTTAAGTGGCCCAGGCTACTTATCCTTCGTGTAGGCTCTTGTGCTCTCCTTCCACACAGGCGGAAGGCTCTGTGTCTCTGTGTCTCCAGGTTGGCCAACCTCAGGATTCAGCTGGGGTGGGGCCAGACTCATCTGAATGAGAAGAGAAGCACTTTTAGAAACAGAGGATGCTCAGTCCCATGCAAAGGGCTCTGGGCATGGCTTAAGGGACCGGAGGACTTCACATTTCCCATGTGTGAATGCAGAGACCCAGGATCACGTGGGGTTGGGATGATCATCGTCTGCCAGTCCATCCCCCATCAGCCCCCTCCACCCCATTGAGCTCTGTTTCCTGCATTCTGCAGGCACATGATGGGGCTGGAGGCACTCCCGGGGCTGCGGCGGCACCCAAGATCTATGGCCATGGTAGCAGCTACCACTCTGCCAGGAGGGGACACCTGCCGTCTGGTCATGGTAGTGAGAGCCGGGACTGGGGAAGGTCTCCCATCTCCCTGCACCCCAGCCCATTCTCAGTCCACGCAGAAGTGAAGGATGGGAAGCAGCAGAACACCCTGCTAAGATGCAATAAAAGGAGCTCACTGATCACTGAGCTGGGAAGAGCCGATGTAGACATAGGGCAATAAAAGACCAGGTGTCCAGTGGGGTTGGGACTGGCCATGCTTAGGGCAAGGTTGGGGGAGGGCAGCCACAATCTGACCACAGAGCTGCACCAGGCACAAAATGACCCCAAGCTCTGACCCCCTTGGATGCCTGTGTATGAGCCTGCTGGTGGTGTAGCTGCCCCCACACTTACCCACCCCCCAGCCCCCTTGGGATCCACCCATCACCTTGACAGACGGGCTGAGACAGAGGACCCCCAGCTGGGGTCAGCGCCCTGCTGCCTGAGAGGCTCTCGCCTCATCCATCACTGGGGGCTGCTGGCAGGGCTAGCCGCAGCAGCTGTCTGAGCCATCCAAGTGCATGCCTTTAGAGGCTACCAAGTGGGTACCAAGTGCCTCTCACCCTCAGCCCCTCCTCAGACAGAGTAGGTAGGTGGGTGGCCGAGACACACCTGCCTCCCTTGGCCCCCAGAAACCTGGCCAGGTGCCACCTTGGCAGAGGGGCTTCTTCCAGTGGTCAGGCTGCAGGAGAGGCATTCCCCAGGGCGCCCTGGCTTGCCTACTGCTCACAGCTCTGCAGCCGCCCTGGCCCTGGGGCTGTGCAGTGGGCAGAACTGGGAGGTGAGGGGGAGGGGCCATCCGCACTCTGCCTGGTGACTGTACCTGCTGGCCAACAGCCTCTGTCCAGATCCAGCTTCTCTGAGGTGCAGCCTTGTAACATTGCACCTTTTGTGCCTCAGTTTCCCCAGCATATAATGACAGTACTCCTCACCAGTTAGGTGAGGCCTCAGTGGAACTCCAGACATAAAGGTGGGAGCAGGTGTAAACCCCTGTTTTCACATCTAAGTGTGGGATGGGCTGTGACAGGTGTGCCTGCCTGCCCACCCTGTGCTCTCGTGAGTACACCCGGGAGTGTGTACATCTGTGGCTGAGCACTGGGACGGTGTGCCTGGGTCTTCCTTTCACATCCTCTGCCCCTGCTCCTTTTCACCATTGGGGTCCCAGATGTTGGAAGAGATCTCAGGGGTTGACCCGTCCAGCCCTGCAGGCAATTATGAGTCCTGAGGTCGGTCCCCTCATCCTTGCCTTGGACCCTTCCAGCTCTGCTGGGTGTCAGCAGCGACACATCAGGGTGAGATGCTGCTCCCCAGGGTCTTGATGCATGTCCCCATCTCTCCCACCCCAGACCAGGAGGGCTTGGGTCAGTCAGCGTAGCCTTTCTGGCTTCGTGATCTTGTGTTTATGCCTGTCATGGTTTTCCCTAAAAGACTTGAGGAAGTGTCAAGTACAGCAGTGACAGAGACTGATTGCAGGCTTTCCTTCTCCTGTCCGGTCTCCTCCCCTGCAATCACTCGGGCCTCTGCGCTCTTCCTGGAGCACACGGTCCCGGCTCTTGCCCCAGCCAGGGCCTTTGCTCTTGTTCCATCCGCCTGGAAGACTCCTCCTCCAGAAACCCGCGTGGCTCCCCTCACATCTTCTCGTTCTCTGCTAAAATGCCCACTTGGCAGCAGCACCTTCCTAGAGGAGCTTTCTGTGTATTTCACACACGCTCAGCCCCACACCTCTACCCTGCTTGAGTTTTGCAGCACTTGCCCATCTTCTTTGCCGATTGTCCCCCTCTAGAATGACAGCTCTGTGAGTGGGAGGGTCTTAGTTCTGCTCTAACTGCATCCCCGGTCACACAACAGGTGGCAGGTGGAGATCAAATGAGTGAGACAAGGCAGAGCTCCCAGACAGGGTGGCCAGTCCCCATTCATGGAGCTCCCACCCCTCATAGACCCCGACAGTGCAGCAGCTATGGGGACAGAGCTGCCTGCAGACAGTGGTGACCTCCCTGCCCTGCGGGAAGGCACCTCGGTGTGGCTGCCCTGAGGCTGGCCTGGGTGAGGCCTGTAAGGTTCTCCTTGGGTCTTGCCCTGAGGCCTGCTTGGTGACACACAGGACTGACAAGAGACAGGCATTATGGCACCAGCTCCTGAAAGGATGACAGCTAACATCTGTGGGGCACTCACCATGTGCCAACCATGCCATCCCCTACCCCAGGTGGGCTTTACCTGCAGTCAGTCTTCCTAACATCCCTCAAACGCTAGCATGCCATTGACGCATGAGGAAACTGAGGCTTAGAGACCCGGTGAGCGGCAGACATGAGGCCCAAGCGCAGGCGGTCTGACTTTGACACACTCCCAGCATCCTGGCCCCCGCACCTACCCCCGTGGGTAGAGCCATGTGGGCCCTCCCCGCTGCGGTTTCTGGCCGTGTGTGCACAGGTAAGCACTAGTTTACGTGAGGTGGGTTGTGGTAGCGAGCTAGTAAGCAAGCACTGCAAAAAAACCCCATCAAAACTCTGCTTCGCAGCATTTGCCAATTTCCAGGTGTGAGTCCTCCCAAGGTGGCCAATTTCAAGCCCCAACATGATGTCATCAAACTTGGAGAGGGAGGGGATGGACACCAATAGCTCTCCCAAGCTGGTCTGAGCAGGCTCCAGGTCCACAGGCTGTGCGTGCCTACCCAAGCGTGTATACACCTCAGTGCAGGCGGCAGTGTGGTCATCACCTCTTCTGCAAGTTGGGTGTGAGGCGTCACCTCTTCTGCAAGTTGGGTGTGAGGCCTGGTTCAAGCCTGTTCTATGCCCGTCGGGAAAGCTTTGTGCTTGCCTGGCGCATGCTGGCTCTGCAGTCACATCTGTGAGGGAAGTTTGCTAAGAAGGTTGTTTTTCCTTGAGAAAGGATGTTACGTGGAAGTGTTTGGGATTTAAGGGGCATCTCGTCTGCAACTTATTCTCAATGGTCAGAGAAATATAATAATATGTTTATGTTGAGAAAAACTGATAAAGAACTGCAGTAAAAATATTCAACAATTGGGGAAACTGGGTGAAAGGTGTGTAGACATTCTTCGTACAATTCCCCTAAATCATCTATAGTTGGAAATTATTTCAAAACAGAAAGTTACAAAATAATAAACAAACACCTCCCCCCCAGA
Organism: Macrotus californicus; assembly: GCA_007922815.1. NCBI lineage: Eukaryota > Metazoa > Chordata > Mammalia > Chiroptera > Phyllostomidae > Macrotus > Macrotus californicus. The sequence goes on along the minus strand of VMDR010000883.1, from coordinate 61,388 downwards.
GGTAGTGAACGATGTTATATAATGGAATTTTTTTGGTGTGTGGATATAATGAATTATTTGAATTATTTAAAGAGATTTCCTAATATTGAACTATCCTTGGCTTTCTGAGTGAACCACTTGGTCACACTACAGTATTCTTCACTATACTGCTAAATTCCATTCTAGCATTTACTTCCAGCTTGTTTGGTTTATATCCATAGTAAGAGCAGTCTATGGTTTCTTCTTTTCTCCCGTTTGTTTCATTTTGATATCAGAGCTAGGCTATCTTCATAAAATAAACCAGGAATTGATATTCCTCGCCAGAAGAACTTGCCTGTGAAAACTTCTGAGCCTAGTGTCCTCCTTGGAGTAACTTTTAAATTATTTTTTCAGTTTCTTCCTTGGTTCTGGCTCTGGTTCTGGTTCTGGTGTGTTTACACTTTCTACTTCTTAAGGTCACTTTCTGTTTCTACCAAACTATGTATTTCAATAATATTTTAGGATATATTAGGATAGAATTATGCATATTCTCTTGTGATTTTTAACCTCTTAATTGGTAGTTATATCCCCTTTCTTATTCTGCACTTTATGCCCCAGTTTCTTATCTTCTGGATTAGATTAGGTGTAAATTAAACTATTTAATTGTTTGTTTAGTCAATTTCTCAATCAAACAGCTGCATTTATCAATATGACTTTTTCTGTCTCCTTATTTTTGTGCTTTATTTATTTATTTATTTATTTCTTCTATTTGGCCTGGGTTTATTTTCTCTTTTCTCACTTTTAATTCAGATGTCTTTTACCCCACATTTAGTAATGAAAATATTTCAGACCACTAGTATGTCTCTTTTAGTGTGATTTTGTAATTACAGTTTTGGTTTTCTTTTTGTTAAGACAGTCAGTTAGATTATGTTTTAAATTCCAATTGAGAATTGTAAAATATTCACTGTTGGTGGGAATGCAGACTGGTGTAGCCACTGGGAAAACACTATGGAATTTCCTCCAACAATTAAAAATGGAACTGCTTTTCGACCCAGTGCTTCCACTGTTGGGAATACACACTTAGAATCCTGAAACAACAATTCAAAAGAACTTATGCAACCCTATGTTCATGGCAGCACTACTTATAACAGCCAATATTTGGAAACAACCTAACTGACCATCAGTAGATGAATGGCTAAAAAAAAAATCCTGTGGTACCTTTGCATGATGGAATACTACACAGCAGTAAAAAAGAAGGAATTCTTACCTTTGCAACAACATAGATTGAACTAGAGACTATTATGCTAAGTGAAATAAGCCAGATGGGAAGAGTCACAGCCAACATGGAGACATAGGTAGATATGCTTCGCTTCCTCACATAACCAAAAGAAGGATAACAACCAATTTAAAAACAAAAACAAAAAAAAAACAACCAGAACTGCCAGGAGATCAAACTGCATGGAAGTCTGACAACCAAGGAGTTAAAGGAGGAACATTCATCCAGACTGGTGTGCCAAGACAAAGAAATATGGCCCAAATGACAGAACACATCAAAGCTCCAAAAACAGAACTAAGCGATGAAGAGACAGCCAACCTACCAGATGCAGAGTTCAAAACACTGGTAATCAGGATGCTCACAGAAATGGTTGGGTATGGTTGCAAAATAGAGGAAAGAGTGAAGGCTATGCAAAGTGAAACAAAGTGAAATGTACAGGGAACCAACAGCGATGGAAAGGAGACCGAGACTCAAATCAACGATTTGGACCAGAAGGAAGAAATAAACATCCAACCGGAACAGAATGAAGAAACAAGAATTCAAAACAACAAGGAGAGGCTTAGGAACCTCCGGGACAACTTTAAACGTTCCAACCTGGCACCTGAATCATAGGGGTGCCAGAAGGAGAAGAGGAAGAGCAAGAAATTGAAAACTTATTTGAAAAAATAGTGAAGGAGAACTTCCCCAATCTGGCAAAGGAAATAGGCTTTCAGGAGGCTTTCAGGGAGTCCAGGAAGCTCAGAGAGTCCCAAAGAAGTTGGACCCAAGGAAGCACACACCAAGGCACATCATAATTACATTAGCCAAGATTAAAAATAAGGAGAGAATCTTAACAACAGCAAGAGAAAAGGAGGCAGTTACCTACAAAGGAGTTCCCATCAGACTATCATCTGATTTCTCAAAAGAAATCTTGCAGACAAGAAGGGGCTGGAAAGAAGTATTCAGTTATGAAAGGCAAGGACCTACATCCAAGATTACTCTATCCAGCAAATCTATCATTTAGAATGGGAGGGCAGATAAAGTGCTTCCCAGATAAGGTCAAGTTCAAGGAGTTCATCATCACCAAGCTCTTATTATATGAAATGGTAAAGGAACTTATCTAAGAAAAAGAAGACGATCAAAACTATGAATGGTAAAATGACAACAAACTCACAATTATCAATAACTGAACCTAAAAAAAAAAACTAAGCAAACAACTAGAACAGGAACAGAATCACAGAAATGGAGATCACATGGAGGGTTATCAGTGGAGAGGAGGAGGGGGGAGATTGGGGGAAAAGGTACAGGGAGTAAGAAGCATAAATGGTAAGTACAAAATAGGCAGGGGGAGGTTAAGAATAGTATGGGAAATGGAGAAGCCAAAGAACTTATGTGTACAACCCATTGACGTGAACTAAGGGGTGGGGGCAGAATGCTGGAGAGTGGGTACAAGGTGGAGGGGGATAAAGGGGAGAAAAATGAGACAAATGTAATAGCATAATCAATAAACATACTTAAAAAAAATAAAAGTCCTCTAACTGAAAAAAAAAGCCAATTGGTGAAAGACAACTACCATATGATCTCACTTATAAGTAGAATCTAATGAACAAAATAAACTAATGAGCAAAACAGAACCGGAGGCAGAGATACATGGAACAGACTGACAGCTGTAAGAGGAGAGCGGGGAGTTGGGGACTAGTTGAAAGAAGGTGAAGGGATTAGTCAAAGAACTAATAGAACCAGTCATAGATCTATATGCAAGATCTATGGACATGGACAACAGTGTGGGGGTTGACTGTGGATGTGGGGGCAGGCTGGGTGGAGGGGGCAAAGGGGAAAAATTGAGACTACTATAATAGCACCATAAATAATTAAACTTAAAAAACAAAAATGTTAATGTACTGTGGTATCTAAATTTTGCCTGGACAATATCTGGTGTGTCCATCCATCCTGGCTTTAGTGCCAGGTAAACTGGAATGAGCTGGTTACCCTAATAACCAAGGCTTTCTCTATCACCTAAAATGTGATTTGTTTTAGTACTTGCTACAAGGGAACTTGTAAAGAATGTGTTTCCTGATTGTAGGGTGCAGAGTTTAAATTTAGGTCTACTTAATTAACTTAACTAATAATATTTCTCAGTTCCTCTATATCTATTTTTTGGCTAATTTGATTAGTCAAAAATTGAGAGAAGTATACATCACTGCTATTCTATCCATCAATCTTTTCACACTTTTTCAAACAAATTTTGCCTCATATTGTTTAGCACAGTTATTTTCACGTAAAAGTTTATTATTGTAAAATTGATAAAACTCTAGCAAGACTGACAAAACTGAAAATGAAAGAAGGCTGAAATCACCAATATCAGCAATGTACTAGTGAATAACACTACAGACCCTGTAGCCATTAGATAGTCAAGAAATAATACAAGCCCTTGCCAGGTGGCTCAGCTGGTTGGAGCATCATCCTGTACACCAAATTGTTGCCAGTTCGACTTCTGGTCACAGCACACACCTAGGTTATGGATTTGATCCCCCGTTGGGGCTTGTGCGGTAGGCAACCAATCAATGTTTCCATCTCTCCTCTCTCTCTCTCTCTCTCTCTCTCTCTCTCTCTCTCTGTCTAACTCTAAAAATCAATAAACATATCCTCTAGTGAGGATTAAAAATAGAAATAATACAAAAAACTTTACAATCAAACATTAGACAACTTGGAAGAAATGGACCAGTTCCTTGAAAAGCATACACTACCAAAATTCAATGAAGATGAAATAGACAATCTGAATAACTATACAACCGTTAAAAAAATCTAATTCATACCCTAAAAACCTGCCAAAAACAAATTTCCAAGTCTCAGATGCTTTCACTGGAAAATTCTATCAAGCATTTAAATCCTCTCAAACTCTTCCAGAAAATAGAAGAAGAGGGAGCACTTCCCAAATATCTCCCATGAACTTGGATGCAAAAATTCTCAACAAAATATTAGCAAATCAAGTCCAACAACACATAAAAATAATTAAGCATCATAACCAAGTAGAATTCATTCCACCTATGTAAGGCTGGTTCAACATTCAAGAAAATCAATCAACAGGCTAAAAATATATCATACGATTATATCAATAGGTACAGAAAAAAGCATTTGACAATATCCAACACCTATTCATGGTAAAACTTTCAGAAAAATAGGAATAAAAGAGAACTATCTCATGTGACAATGGGTATCTACAAAAACCTACAGCTAACATCATACCTAATGGTGAACACTGAATCCTTCCCCTGAGATCAAGAACAAGGCAAGGATTTCCCCTCTTAAAAATTGTATTCAACAGAGTCCTGATGCTCTGGCCAGTGCAATAAAGCAAGAAAAAGAAAAACCAGAAGCCTAAGTAAATGGAGACACATACCATGTTCATGATTAGAAGATTCAATGTAGTAAAGATATCAGTTCCCCCCACATTGACTTAGCATAATTCCTATCAAAACCCCAGGAAGGTGTTTTGAAGACATAGGCAAACTTATTCTAAAATTATTACAGAAAGGCTTAAAGACCTAGAATTGTTCAAAACAACACTGAAGAAACCAAGAAAGTGAAGGAATCATTCTACCTGATATTAAAGCCTAATATGCAGCTACAGCATCAAGAAAGCATGATGTTGGTGAGGGGATAGACCATAAATCAACAGAACAGAAGAGGGAACCCAGAAACAGACCCACACAGATAAGCCCAGTTGATTTTTGACAAAGGTATAAAGAGCAGTGCCAGGGACTGGGGTAGGAGGAGATGGGAGTGACTGTACGGTTTACACTTGACATGATGAAACAGTGCTGCAATTAGTTGGTGGTGAAGATCGCAGAACACTGTGAGTGTGTTTAATGCCACTGAATTGTGGACTCTAAAATGATGCATTCTATGTTACCAGAATAAAAATCATCTCAAAATCGATCACAGACTTAAATGTAAAATGTTAAACTATAAAACTTTTAGAAGAAACACGGGGGAAAAAAATCTCTGAGGGCTACCTGAGAGTTTTCATGCTTAGAGCTGACACCAGGAGAATGATCCACAAATGGGAAAAATTGATAAGTTGAGCCTCATCAAAATTAAAACTGTTTCTCTGTGAAATGCCCTGTTAAGAGGATGGAAAGACAAGCTACATACTGGATGAAACACTTGCAAACCAGGAGTATGCAGAATATATAGAAAACTCCCAAGACGTGACACTGTGGAGACAATCCGATGGGAAAGTGGGAAAAAAGACAGAAACAGACAAAGAGGACAGCCCAAACAAGCACACGAAAATGTGCTCAACATCACTGGCCTTAGGGAAGTGAAAATTAAAACCGCAGTGACATTTCACTATACATATCTCAGGGTGGCTGAAATAAAAAATAACGACCACACCACATGTTGGTTGTGAGATTGGGGAACACCTTGGGATCTCCCAGACAATGCTGCTGGGAATGTCAAATGGGACAGCCTGTCAGGAAAACGGTTTGGCGGTCTCTTATAAAACAAGCATGCAGCCTCCATATGATCGATCCAGCGTTGCACCCGCGGGGATTGATCCCACAGAAATGAAAACTTATGTTCACACTAAAACCGGTGTTCACAGCAGCTTTCATAGTAGCTTTACCTGTAATAGTCAAAGATGGAAACGACACATATGTCTTTCGATAGGTGAAAGGTTAAACCAACTGTGGTCTGTCCGCACCAGTGCGATGAAAGAAACAAACTATAAACGTACACAGCAACTCGGACGGACCACAAGAGGACTGAGCTGCATGAAAAACAGCCAGTCCCAAAAGGTCCACACTGCATGATGCCATTGGTACATCATTCCTGAAATGACAAGATTAGGCAGAACAGGGCTTAAGGAGAAGGTGGGAGTTCAAGGGGGCTGAAGGGCGGCGCGAGTCCTCCGGGGGCGGGAGTGTGCTGTGACTTGAAGCATCAATGTCAGCATCCCGCTGTGGCACTCTCCCACAGTTTTGCAACATGGTGCCATTGGGAGGAACTGTATAAAGACCACACGGAGCCTCCCTGTATTATTTCTCACAGCTGCATGTGCCTCTCTAGTTATCTCAAAATAAAAAGTTTCATTTAAAAAATTTCCTTAAGGACTAGAAAACATTGAAAACGGTCTATTTTGGAGACTCTGCCTTCAGGATTGTCAAACCCTGGGTATGTGGTCTATGCAACGCATTGTTCGTTTAATACATATTAATGAACTCTCTTTGAATATCAATGAACATCTTTAAATATTAATGCCTATTGGTTTTCAGTGGTTATCTTTGTGCTATATTTATACCCTTTGTCAATAAGAATGTATCTCTTTTATCTTATTTTAAACTTTGTGTGTGAAATTCCACTTTTAACACTGAAACTTTTATTTCTTTCTGTTTGAATCTCCTGTCCTGCCTTGTCTAGCTTGCCAATTTTAATCTTTCTGATTTGCTTTCTTTTAGATATTTTCTTATAGATTTCAGGTAGGTTTTCATTTCTCAAATCTTGAGAGGCTTTGTCTTTTTAAAAAACGAGTCAAATGTATTTGCATTTATTGTCACACAAGCCAGTGACGTGTTTATTACTCCTGTCCCCCCAGGGCTGTTGTTCCATGTTTGTTTGGGGGGGGTGCACGCACATGCATGCACCCATATGTTGGCTCTTCCCTTCATTCTCTAACTGCTGGCAGAGAGGCTGTACTTCATTTATTTTCACTAGTTTCTTCGGAGATATACTTCCTGTTTACATTATCCTGTAGTTACCTTATTTTAAAAAACATACTTGGCTTCCTATTATTCTGAGTAGCTGCATCAGTCATGAGTGCTTGAGCTGTGCTCTGAGGAAACTCGCCCACATGGACTCCTGCCCCCATCCCTCCCGGTCCTGCCCTTCCCTAGTGTGATGGGCATGTTAGGAAGAGGAAGGCTCAGTTGATGTTACTTGTTTTAATATATTCCATTTTCTTCTGAAATTATTTTTGGCACTTGCATAATGTTTTTTATCCACACTATAATGATTATTTGGATTTCCTTCTATTTTTAATTTTTTTGCTCTCAGATGGTCTTCAATACTACCACTTCCTTATTCTTATATGGCCCCCCCACCCCTTATTAATTTGGTTGTTAGACTGTGGTTCACCTGTGGAATAATTTCTGTGTTTTAGCACAATTGAGAATGTCTTCATGCTAACACCACACAGGATAATACCTTGGTTTTATGTAAAATCTTGTATCAGCATTATTTTCTTTCAGAACTCTGATTGTATTGCTCTGATGTTTTCAAAATGTATTAATTTAAGGAAGTGATGGATTTAATGCAATATTTTAAATGCTTTTGGCTGGAAAGTTAATAGAATTATCTTTTTAATCTCAACATTTAAAATATTTTTTTCCTCTAAGAATCATCTAAGGGTTTTTCCTTTTAAAAAAAATTTTAAATATATTTTATTGATTATGCTATTACAGTGGTCTCATTTTTTTCTCCCCTTTATTCCCCTCGGCCCTGCACCCCCTGCCCACCAGCATTCCCCACATCTTAATTCATGTCCATGGGTCATACATATAAGTTCCTTGGCTTCTCCATTTCCCATACTATTCTTAACCTCCCCCTGCCTATTTTGTACCTACCATTTATGCTTCTTATTCCCTGTACCTTTTCCTCCTCTCTCCCCACCCACTCCCCTGATGATAACCCTCCATGTGATCTCCATTTCTGTGATTCTGTTCCTGTTCTAGTTGTTTGCTTAGTTTCTTTTTGTTTCTGTTTTAGGTTCAGTTGTTAATAGCTGTGAGTTTGTTGTCATTTTACTGTTCCTACTTTTGATCTTCTTTTTCTTAGATAAGTCCCTTTAATATTTCA